>VZTV01054983.1:0-12700 GCA_013400875.1 Anhinga rufa
GCTTTGGAGCAGCAGTGATGTACGCAAGCCGTTAACAAGCTAAATGACTTCATTACAAAGTTTTCCACTGCTGACCTGACTGTTCCTCTGATGCCAGCATGCCTTTGGGGGATAGAAAACTAGTCCCACCATGGCTCCTTCCTCTGGTCTATGTGCCTGTCCTGAAAGGAACAAGGAGAGAAACACAGCTAAGCTTTGCTGGTCCCAAAAAAAGTCTTGCTAGCAGCTAGCCACTGCTGATGGGCTCATGCCATCACCATTCCGGCTCAGCCACCTCTCTGGGCCAGACCTTCCAGCCTCTTCCCAGCAGAACTAAGTTTTCATTAAATAATTATGCAGGTTGCTCTTGTGAGGCTTCTCCCTGTGTGATGCCTTATCCCTGGGTGCCCTTTGAGCCCCTTGGTCCCTCAGGGCAGGCACTGGTCTGGTGGAAATCTTTGCTGGAGAAGCTGAATCAGCAAAGTGCAGCGAACTCCAGTCCTGCAGCCTTTGCCCATCCAAGGCATCCAGCTACGTGATATGGATATGTGGGGAATGCAAGATCTGGGTCAGAGGGACAGCACAGGCACGTGAAGATGCCTTCAGCCTAGAGCAGTGCTTTTCAACCTGTGGGCTGAAGGTTCTTAGAAACCCCAGGGCTGCATCAAAGGGCAGTAAAATNGGAGCTTTGTCTTCTTACACTGCCAGTGGGAGAAGGAATCCTCCCCATCAGATGATCCAGGGCACCTAAATTGGACATGGACTGTGGATCATCTTACGAAGGAACCTTTCTGTCTAACCCCATATCTTAACCTAAAATTAGATGCATAAGTTGTTGGTGTGAGTACACCCTTCCATGCCTGTAGCATTATTTCCGCTTCACGGATGAACAGGCCAAGATAGCGATCTGAAACAGAAGGTCGAGGAGAGTCATCTGTAGAGAGAGACCAGGAGTCCTGGCTCCCAGGGGCATTGCATGCTGCCTGCTCCAGCTGGGACTGATGAAAGCTGCAGTGGGCTTGAAACCTGAGGCCAGAATGACCTCAATTTTGTGGTCTTTTCATGTGCAAAACTCTCATTGACAATGAAGCCAGCACAGAATATGCAACAGAGGGGTCTACTCTCCCAAAGAGGGGGACACGGCGGTGCTGTCCCTTCACCTGCAGAATCTGCCTTCAGCTATGGGGGAGGCATGAGCATGGGCCAAGAAAGCACCAGAAATATTCATATTGAAACTCATAGGTGCTGTGCCTTGCAGATGGTGCAAGAACAGACCTGGAGTATGTTCAATAGACCCTTACTGAAAGGGCACCCAAAATCCTATACACCCCACTTTGGCTCACCCAGTCATAGACCACATTTGGGTCCATCTTGCAACACATCCATCTCAGGATGTGTTTAGGAAGTGGTAACTTTGGCATTCCTAATCCTGACTTTATCTGTGAGGGTGATTTGGATGTTACCACTTCTACTGGGGCTCAAGAGGGTTTCCTCCACGCCCAGCCCTGCTGCCGGTGGGATCTGCTGGTCTTTTCTCTGTTTATTTGCCAGCTCTAAAATAGCTGATGTGATCCTGTTTCTGCTTCTGCCATCCACTGGATGAGAAATCATTTCCTTTGTTTAGAAGACTAATGTCTCTTGTTATTGTGAGAATCTCCTGATACTGTCTCATCCAACTGTTACGCTGTTTTTACAATGTGTGAACTCACACCTCTTACTTAAAGAATAAGCAGGAGAAAACCCACCAAAAAACCCAAAGTGGAACTTTATATTGAAGTCAGACACAGTGAAGGGCAGCCGTCCATGCAGCAGCAGGCCCCGAAGCACTACCCACAGAGAAGGTGGAGGATACAGCCCATCTGGGGAACCTCTGCTTGTAAACCCCTATCCATGTTAAGGGAGGAGAGACATGGAGCAGAGGGCGAGACGGTGTGAGCCAAGGCAGCAGAGCTGTGGTACCGACCATAGTGCCTGATCCCAGGAGATCTGGTAACCCTTCCCCACAGGAGGAGATGGCCACTTGGCAGGATCAGGCCCAGCACAGCTGACACACAGGCTGCTGCAGCCCCCAGTGTCACCAACAGCGCTTTCTCCATGTCCCCTGGACACAACCACTGAAGACCTGATTCGGAGCCTGCTGCTGTCAGGGGCAAAGCTCCCGCTGCTTGCTGAAGACACTGCTTTGGAGCAGCAGTGATGTACGCAAGCCGTTAACAAGCTAAATGACTTCATTACAAAGTTTTCCACTGCTGACCTGACTGTTCCTCTGATGCCAGCATGCCTTTGGGGGATAGAAAACTAGTCCCACCATGGCTCCTTCCTCTGGTCTATGTGCCTGTCCTGAAAGGAACAAGGAGAGAAACACAGCTAAGCTTTGCTGGTCCCAAAAAAAGTCTTGCTAGCAGCTAGCCACTGCTGATGGGCTCATGCCATCACCATTCCGGCTCAGCCACCTCTCTGGGCCAGACCTTCCAGCCTCTTCCCAGCAGAACTAAGTTTTCATTAAATAATTATGCAGGTTGCTCTTGTGAGGCTTCTCCCTGTGTGATGCCTTATCCCTGGGTGCCCTTTGAGCCCCTTGGTCCCTCAGGGCAGGCACTGGTCTGGTGGAAATCTTTGCTGGAGAAGCTGAATCAGCAAAGTGCAGCGAACTCCAGTCCTGCAGCCTTTGCCCATCCAAGGCATCCAGCTACGTGATATGGATATGTGGGGAATGCAAGATCTGGGTCAGAGGGACAGCACAGGCACGTGAAGATGCCTTCAGCCTAGAGCAGTGCTTTTCAACCTGTGGGCTGAAGGTTCTTAGAAACCCCAGGGCTGCATCAAAGGGCAGTAAAATTACCGCAGAAAAGGCAAACTGAACTACTGTTTCAGCTACAGCCACAGGTGGAAAACTACTGGCCTAGGAAAGTCCCCTCACTGAAGTCACTCAGAAAATTGGCTTGATGAGCAAGTCCTCCCCAAATTCCTTGTGCTGCATATGTGTAGTTGCATGTGGGCAGCTGCCCACCCCATCCTGACCGCCATCTCTTGTCACCCCACAGCGGAGGAGCTCATGGAAATGGATTATTCAGGCTCAGTGTACGCTGGCATTCTCAGTTATGGCACTGGCTTTGTTCTCTTCATCCTCGTGCTGGTCATTGTGATTATCTGCAGGATGAAAATGCCAAACAAAAAAGCCATGAACACCCCCACTGTACAGAAAGTCTCCAAATTTCCACTCAAGAGACAGGTAACAGAAAGTAGATACAAGATTCCTATTCCCCCCTATGGTCATACCTCTTTTTTTTTTTTTTCCCGTCCTTGAAATTTTCTCTCTAGGTGAGAAGCTCTGCCAGAAAAACACTGCCCAAGAGGGACATAAGTTGGCTGCAGTCTAGGAGTTTAACCCCTCCTTAGTGATTTGTTCCAGTGGAGCAATGGTAGCAGCTGACTCTGGTTCATGAGCAGCTCCCAAGCAGCCACGTTTCTGTCGCCCTTGTCCAAGAGAGGCTGGCAGTGCAGCTGTGGATGCCACAGAAAGCGCATCTTGCAGGGGAAGAGTTTTGTCTAGGCTCCCTGGTGGATTGGGGATTTGGGGAGTAAGAGCATGTTTAATTGTGCTCAGTCCTGCTTTCACACAGGTCACTGGTGACTTGAACCAGTTCTCATGGAGCGGGGAGAAGGTCCTCTTTTCTCCATGCAGTTAGAGATGCTCTGCCGTGTGTAATTGCAGAGGGGCAGGAGCAAAAGGCACCATGTAAAACCACATAGTGAAGGATATGGATTTCACAGCTTTCGCTGCAAGCTCGTGGTGGGCATTTACAGAGCAAGAACAGAAGTCACTCCATAGCCTGTACGTGCTAAGGAGATGCACACAGACTAACTGAACACATTATACCTCCTGCCTGCTGGAGGGCACTGGCTGACCTCTCCCTCCTTTCCACCAGCTAAAAACCTGACCACAAGTGCCTACATCAATGCATTTCTGCAAGGGTGGGGGGAGAGGTGGAGCGTGGGGATATTTCCCATTTAGAAATTACCAGAAAGGTGACAGTGGGCAAAGATGGCTCAAACCCCGTCAGTGATCCATCTCAGGCACTGCCTCCCCTAGGAATACAGTTGGCAATAACACTTCATTTGCTCTACCCAAGCAGGTGTCGTTGGAGTCCAACTCTTCCATGAATTCCAACACACCCCTGGTCCGGATCACGCGTCTCTCCTCCAGTGACGGGCCAATGCTGGCCAACGTATCTGAGCTGGAACTGCCTCCTGATCCCAAGTGGGAATTGGCACGCTCTCGGTCAGTCAGCCCACGGGGTCAGGGTCCCCATGCTCCCTGGGAGTGTCACCACCCCGGTACCTACTGATGCACCTGCTTGTTCTTCCCTCCAGCCTGACCTTGGGGAAGCCGCTTGGCGAGGGGTGTTTTGGCCAAGTGGTGATGGCAGAAGCGATTGGGATTGATAAGGACAAGCCAAACAAGGCCATCACAGTTGCTGTCAAGATGTTAAAAGGTATGGGGAGTCCAGGGAGGGCAGAACAGCGTATTGCGCTGGGATTTCCTCTTGTTCCCTCTCTTTTAAGTCTTAACACAGATAAAATAGAAGAAAGCAAGAACAGCCTTTCTTCCCCTTCACCCACATAGCCTGGGGGTGAGGGCTCTCTCCTTGGAGAGCATGTAAAAGTGCAAAGGAAGAGGGAATGGGAATTAACCCAGTTCTCTGCCAAGGGGTAATGGCATCCCTGTGAAGAAGGGGGAACCCCCTTCACTTCTAGCCAGCTCCATGAATCAGCCTGCTCCTTAGTCCTCCCGTAATCAGCACTGCCTCTTCTAGCAAAAGCTTATGCAACAAGCTCAGGTGGAGTTTGCAGAAGTTTGGTTGACAAACTCCCTTCTTGAGGAGTTTCTTCATTGAAGAAACTCGATCCCAAACTCCTGAGAGGTTAAAGGGAGGCCAAAAATGGGGGGTGGGGTGGGGGTGGTGTCACTGGGCACCTTTGGGTGAGTCTGTTTCCCATCCTTTCCACGCACACTAACCAGAGACAACACACAGACAAAATCACCCTGAGGAGTTCAGCTGGAACAAGCAGGGCGGATGCTCCAACAGTGAGCAGCGCAGTTTGAGGTTACACAGGGTGACATCTTAAAAAAAAATAATTTCTTATCAGAAAGGGATTCTTTTCATTTACATTTCCTTCAGTCTATTCTGAAGTTGTTTTCAGAAGCAGGAACATTTCCATTTTTCCAAACCAAAGCATTCATCTGGGGAGGTTTTCCCCCATTTTTGTACTTTTGTAGAAAAAGGGGGGGAGTTTTTCTACTTCTGTAGAAAAATTACAGCTTTCCATGTAAAATATACATTCCTTCCTGTAGTCCCTCTCTGACTAGTCCAGCTCTGACTTTCCCCCACCCGTAACTCTTTGCCCCTGGAAGATGAGGGAGGGAAACATTAGAAATGGAAACTAATGCCAGGTACCAAAACTGACTTTTTTTCTTTAATACATATCAGGATGAAACAGAATAGGAAAGGTTTTATTGATTTCCATATGAACATTTCTCTCCATCTGTTTTTTTTTTCTTCTTGAACAAATATTCTCCTTTTTTTTTAAGATAGTATTTTTTGGTTTTATTTTGATTCTTCTTCCCAGAGTAGAATATAAACAAACACTGCCATGTTTTGAGTACTGTTTTCCCTATCAAAGCCCCACATGGCCACACAGCAGTTTTATTAACTACCTCACAAAACACTTATTTTCTTCCTGACATTCTTTCACTTTCCTCTCTTGCTTTCTCCAGATGATGCCACAGACAAGGACCTTTCTGACCTGGTCTCTGAGATGGAAATGATGAAGATGATTGGGAAGCACAAAAACATTATTAACCTCCTCGGTGCCTGCACGCAGGACGGTACGTAGCAAAGCAGCCCAGTGCTCCACAGGGCCATGGGAGGCTCAGGTTTGACATCCCTTCTGTGTAATCGCTCAGTGGGTGCCCGAAATGTCCCAGATGAGATTTCAGTGGTCAGCTGTTCCTCCGCTGGATGCTGATGTGCTCTTGCTTGCAGGACCACTCTACGTGTTGGTGGAATACGCGTCAAAGGGGAACTTGAGAGAATACCTCAGGGCACGTCGCCCACCTGGCATGGACTATTCCTTCGACACCTGCAAGCTGCCAGAGGAGCAGCTGACATTTAAAGACCTGGTTTCCTGTGCCTACCAGGTGGCCCGTGGCATGGAGTACTTGGCATCTCAGAAAGTGAGTTGAGAAACCTCATTTAGTAGAAGTGTTGGTCAGACGCGTGTGTTCAAATGCATGCAGTGTGTAAGCAGCTCAGGCAAAGTGTTACAGGCGTCTCCCTTTAGGGACCAGATTTTTCAGTATTAAGTATCTTGGGTTTTTCACAGAAGGCTTCAGCCATATGCAGAAGTTCCCACATGCCGGCTGCATCCATGAGCCATGCAGCTGTACAGCCCTCGCTGTCACCTGCAGGCCTGTTAGCATCCCCAAAACGCCTGCAAAAGCACAAGCCACCCAGACCTTGGTGCAGTTCCTCAGCATTTCAACCTCTACCACTTGGAGAGGTAACTGGCTTTCAGATGTGCAATCCTGAGGCTCGGGCAGCAGTGGTCAGGGTGAGTGTCACACCAGGTTGTGAGCTTTCATTGTAGAAGATGTTACTTTAGACAACAGTCAGGAGCTGCATGCTTCCCTGTCCCCCTCATCTCCCTTCTGAGATTGCTAAAGATGCAGAGCACCTACGAAGAAGCTGAGTGTAGCTGGTGTGTTTGCAGCTGTCACCAGCTCAGTGAGGAGTGGAGCTGGTGGTGGATTTGGCTGAATGCATGGCCGTGCCCATGATGCTCCCTGAGGAGCACTTTGATGGCATTGAGCCAGTTGCTGCATTTGCTTACATCATACCCTGGGTTTAGTCCTGATTCACCCTGACATCAGCAAGTGGAGAATCAGGCTTTGGGTTCAAGAAGCTGTGCACCAGCTGGCGCAACCTCTTTTTGCGGGCAGGGAGCACTACGGCAGGAGCAAGTTTAGCTTCAGATGTCAGATGTGTTCATCGTGTGACTGCAGTTCAGGGTGGATGGTTCGTGGTGGCTTTAAACTCTCTTTCTGCACAGTGCAGGCTAATTTAGCCTTCTTCCTTGGCTAACAACTATGACATTGGAGGTTGGACTAGATGACCTTTAAAGGTCCCTTCGAACCCAAACCATTCTATGATTCTATGTATTTTGGATGTATTTGGGATATCTTAATTTAAGGATTTTTTTCCTTCAGACATCAGCCTGCACTCCTCTTTCTGGAGGAAGAGCAGGGCAGAAATACAGCTTCACATCCCAGTAGGCACCCACAGAAGAGGACGGTTAGCTTTCTCATCTCTGCATCCCCTTGGGAGAGAAAAGACACGTGGCTGTGTCAGCACTGAGGCTGCCGATTAGGTGTTGCTAAGAGGTGGCTCCCACCAAGCATGCATGATGGGGCAGTGACACATAAAACGAGGAGTTAAGCAGTGCCCACAGCTTTATGAGCTTGGGAGTCAATGAAACACCAGCTTGGAAACCACACGGTGCTGTTAGTTCCAGGCACAGGCAGCTAACAAGCCCTTATTTATTGACTTGCTCACCTTTCACAGTGCATTCATCGCGACTTGGCAGCCAGGAACGTGTTAGTCACTGAAGACAATGTGATGAAAATAGCTGATTTTGGCCTTGCAAGAGACGTTCACAACATCGACTATTACAAAAAAACCACCAATGTAAGTACAGAGCTGCCAAGCACGTGCAATTCTCCTTCTGGCTGGGAATTCGGCCATCCCTGCAGCAAGTGGCCCTTTCTAGAGAGGCTTAGGAGGAAGAAATCTGCTGGTGACCTCACCCCCATGGGAGGGGCTGTAGATAGCATGGCCCCAGAAGTCCACCCACTATCCATTTTCTTCCTGACAGGTCCTGCTGGTGCTAGCAGCCAGTTGAGAGGTCTTGGCTCTGGACAGGAGACTGTAAACTAAGAGAAACCAAGGTTTTTACCAAAGGGGAATGAAGACCTTTCCAGTCTGCTCCACTACTGTTCATAAAGGTCCCAAAGAGCCAACTTCTGTCCCACCAGAGCCCTTGACAGAGCAGTGTCACTTTTTATATAACTGGAGCTACCTTGCATTTTAGTCTCCTTTTTACAACTGAGCTCCTTGGCTCCACTGCCAAGGGTGAGAAGATGGTCCCAGACAAGGGCTGAGTCCCAGGGTCATCTGTATTTTCTGTAGAGATGAATTTACGAATGAAGGGCTGGAGAGAAGATGTGTGTCTTGGTTCAGAGCCCTGCAGCAGATGTTCAGGTCTGAGCAAAAGCTGCAATTAAAACAGAGTGCAGAGATGGCAGTGGGAGAGGTTGAGGTTACTGCAGAACCTGAGGGCTTTGCAACTGCAAGGGGTCTAAATGTCCAGGCAGTCCTATGAAGCCCACCATGCCCATACTGATCCTTTCCAATATCACATCAGAAATATTTCTTAATTGTTGGGATTTCTTAATCATAAATTAATAAAAATTCTTGGGAATTTTGATCGTAGATCAAATGAATTTTCCCTGTTTGAGCTCTGTTGGACAGCTGAGAGCATAATCCCATTTATGCATCCTGCCTATGTCCCATGTCTAGTTGTCTCCCCCAGTGAGACAGTGGGTCAGAAGAGGACAAAGCCCTCCCATAGCCAAATTATGCCTCAGACATGAAACAGTCCTTTCTGACTCCCTCCAGGGGCCAATAAAAGCCCAAAAGAATTATAATTAATCTAGTATTTATTTCTTATATGTGACAGCCCATGTTTATGACCCTGATATAGGATGTTCCCCTGGAAACCTGGGATCAGTCCTCCTCCTTCAGCCTCCAGTGGGATTAGGATTTCATTCTTAGAGGATCTGGCCCTTGCCTTCACTCTTGGAAGTTTCCCTTCAAGTTCAGCCTAAGCAGGGTTTGGACTCAGTCAAATTGCTTCTTCCAACCAAAGAGATGGAAAGTGTTCTCCCATGCTCTGCTGCAGAGCTCACTGCATTTATGAGCAATGGATGCTGTTCCCATGCAAAGATTTAGATGCTCTGATATGTTAAACCTGCCTTGGCAGTGAAATACAGTCCTCTACAGAGAGCATTTACTGCAGAGATTGTCAGTGAAGATCCAGGGATCAAATGCTCTAATCTGTTTATATGTGGCCACTACTGCTTTGCCCAGTGACTGGGAAGGCAGATGTGGTTGTTAATGAAAATGTTTCAAACTGGATTAGAAAAGAAGATTCAGATGGTGCCGTTGTGGCTGGGGGAATATGCTGATGGGATGTTCCCATTGTCTTCCTAATTACAGGGTCGGCTGCCTGTGAAATGGATGGCTCCAGAAGCCTTGTTTGACCGGGTCTATACTCACCAGAGTGATGTGTAAGCATACCCACACTTTTCCAAAAAAATAAAATGACAGGGAAATCAACACCTATAGTATTTTAAAGACAGACATGTTGCTAAGCACAAGCAGGGCTTGTTCACTGCTGGGGAGCCTGGGGATGCAAAGGCAAGTTAATTGATTCCAAGCTGCAGCTTTGCACACGTGGTTTTATTTTACTGTTATCTAGTTGCTTTCATCCAAGGATGTGTAGTGAGCTGCTGAAAAACTATTGGAAGGCAGGTAGATACTTCTTGTCCAGTTCATCCTGCAGTCAAAAAAAATTTGTGCAAAAAAAACTTCATGGAAAAAAAATTACCCTCACCTTCCTCCACACTTTGCCCCAGACGGTTATGCTTCAGTTGAGTACGTGGGATGAGCTTGAAATATTCTGTCTGCCGTTAGTAGAGTTGATCAGAGAATATTCAACAAAAATATTCTCAGATTAATTTTGCCACTTCATTTATTTGCCTTTGTTTTTCTTAATCCTGTCTTGTCTGTTTTGGCGATTCTGCATGGTAAGCAAACAGCAGAGCCCGCCTTACATGTAAATCTGTATCACATCTGAACTTTGCAAGGACTGAAGTAGCTCAGCATGCACATGGCTTTTTTATTTCAATATTTGGTCAATAATGGCATTTTTACAGTAACTCAGCAGCCAGCCTGCTTGTTCCTCAAGGCTCACTGCTTGCAGTTGGACAAATGAATCTTTCTATTTCTGTATTTTTCACATACTTTGGCTTTTATTGATCTTAAATCATAGTTTCCATGCTTAGGTAATGCAGCAGCGGGCATGACAGATAAATCAAAGCTAGAGAATGGGAGAGCAAGTGTGCGTGGAAGCGAAACAGAGACAGATAATCCCTGTTTTTAAAAAGAAAACGAAGGCAAAAGATTTTTTTAAAAAAGAGGACTTTTAACCAGAGCACAGCTGCGGGAGTGGAGTGTGTAACATTAGTGCTCCGCTGATTTTTGTTGGGGTATTTTTCTCCCAGCTTGGCCAGTGAAATGAGTGTTGTAACAAGCAAGTTTTGGTATCAGCTTGCACAATTAGTGGCCTGTGGTTCCAAGCCTGCAATTCAGTGAAGCTGTGCATGAATAATTTGATTTGTTCCATTCAGTGGAGCTGGTGGAAGACCTAACAAAGAGCTGGGGGTAATAGATGGGCTGTCACCTATCTGATTAAATGCTCATTTCAATTTCAGACTTGGTGCCTGGGATTTCTTTGCTATTGAGTTGGATCAGCAGAGATCTCCAAGTAACTAGTAAAAATGGCCTAGGCAATTAGTCATGCTATTGATGACTTTGTTAGCTATGCATGGCTGCACAGAAATAAAGCCAAGCAGGGGGGGAGGGGATATGGGGGGGGGCTTGGTAAAAAACCTCATTGAATTTTAAAGATCTTTCTTTGGTTTCCAGCTGGTCTTTTGGAGTGCTACTATGGGAGATCTTCACTTTGGGAGGGTCTCCGTATCCGGGAATTCCCGTTGAGGAACTCTTCAAACTCTTGAAGGAAGGCCATCGGATGGACAAACCTGCAAACTGCACCCATGATTTGTGAGTGTGTGGTGGGGTGTGACCTCCTCACCTCACTCCCCCTTCCCTCTGCGCCAAATGCCACCACAGGCCATGGCTCAGGCAGAAGGGGTATCCCCACCGTGAGACTGGAGCTGGCAGCGGGTGGGTTTACCCACCCCAACACATTTTGGCTCGTTTGGCAGGTGGCAGTTGGGGGTACAGCTCTGGTGTGTGTCATCTTTAGGATGGTTCCTCCTCCTGCTTCAAGAGCACAGAGACGCATGAGGAGATCGATAGTGGAGAGCATGGCTCCACAAAACCCTCCTCCTCCTCCCCCAAGCTCGCCACACGCCAAGGCCACCATTGCTGAGGTTGCATTGGCCATAGCTGTTTTCTCAGGCAATTTGGGGGTGTGTGGCCAGGCGGGTGGGCGCTGCTTAGCCCCTCTGTGGGTGATGGTCTCCTCTGCCATCTCACGCAGGTACATGATCATGCGGGAGTGCTGGCACGCAGTCCCCTCGCAGCGGCCCACCTTCAAGCAGCTGGTGGAAGACCTGGATAGGGTCCTCACTGTGACGTCCACCGATGTGAGTATGGTAGGGTGGGCACAGGGAGGGGTCGCTCAGTCCTCAGTGGGGGGCACCCAGCATTGATGGGTCTGTCACCCTGGCAGGAGTACCTGGACCTCTCGGTGCCCTTCGAACAGTACTCACCAGCCGGCCAGGACACCCACAGCACCTGCTCCTCGGGGGATGACTCGGTCTTTGCACATGACCTGCTGCCCGACGAGCCCTGCCTGCCCAAGCACCCCCCCTGCAATGGCGTCATCCGGACATGAGGACACTCTGGGCGGACGGACAGATGGACAGGTGGGCACTGTGCCCACGGAGGCACGAGGGTAGGGCGCCGAGGACGAAACCGTAGTGAAGGATCTTCCAGTGGAACTGCGTGGTGGTGCCTGGAGATTTGTGTTGTTGAGCTGTTCAGGGTGAAAAAAAAAATTAACTTTTTTGGGGTTTTGGGTTTTGTTTTGTTTTTTTTTTCCCTGGTTGCTGTATAAAAAGTCAAGAAGCACTGTTTGGCCTCAAGGAACTAATCTATTGCCAAGATGATCTATCTTTTTTTTTTTTTTTTTTTTTACTAAGCAGAATGTTGAACCTGGGGGGCGCTGACCTCCCAGCCTCCGCGCTTGCATTTTGAGTGCCAGAGTAGCCGTTCTGTGCCTGCAATACGAAGAAGAGGAAAAAAATAAACCTTCCTGTTTTTAAAAAAAAAAAACACAAACAAAAAAAAGTGTAAAGAATGTAGAAATTCTTTGCTTATGCAATCTGAACATGAACCTTTTTGGTGGAGCTGAAAAGCCACGTTGCCTGCAGGGATTCATATATTTATAAAAATATCTATATTTTTGTTGTCGTCGTTTTTATAGCTTCATGATCGTGTTACCCAGCTACATAGAAGGAATCCTTTCTGGAAGAAGAAAAAAAAAAAGTAAAATGCAAATCATCACGGAGAAAGGAAAAAAATTATAAAAAGAGACAGTCAAGTCATCTGAAATGGCAGCGCTTTGGCCAGGCTCGGCGGCTGTCAGCCCTTGCAAAGGGCTGGGAGCGATGGGGCCATGCCAAGGCAGGCGCAGACCCCAGGGACAGGCAGAGAGCCGGCGGCAGCCATGGGTGTCCCTGGGGAGGAGAGCATCACCCATCTGAGAGCACCGGGGGACCTGGCTTGTGGGTGCCCGCATGGCATCTCAAGCTGCACCCCGACCTTTGGGAACAGCTTTTTTTTTGGGG
>VZTV01054985.1:0-30843 GCA_013400875.1 Anhinga rufa
GCCTGGCAAGCAGCAGCACCCAGGCAGTGAGCCAGAAAAAACCCCAAGTAAGAAAAGGATTGACCGGGCCACCCTGCACCGGGCTTGCTGTAGGCGCAGGCACCCACAATTCCAAGACGTACCAGACCGTTGCTCCAGGAGAAGGGAGCAGACAGGCAGCAGCACTGTGTGTCTGGCCAGCTTGGTCTCCTCCAGACCCTTCATGCGCATTCATGCTGGTGCTTTGCCCTCCAGAGCAGTGGCTGGTGCTGAGCAGGTGGCTGAGCACTGCGGCACCGGCGCTGGTGAGAGCTTGGCGCTGCCCAGGTGGCTGGGAAAGGTCTTTGGTTGGAAAGTTGCTTGAGACATTACAAAGCACAACATGCAATCCTTGCACGTCCAGCACTCGGCAACTGCAACACCATTTCCCCTACAGCACCCGCAGCAGCATGGCAGGTCCCCATGCAGACCTGCCTGAGCAGGGACGAGGTTCCGAGGCTGGCCTCCCCGCATGAACTTTAATTACTGCTGCCTCCTTACAGCTCTGCTAGCCATTACTAATGCCCGTCCTCAGAGAACTCTGCAGCGCAGGCAGGAGCCCCAGTGTTGCAGTGGCACAGGCATGACAGCCATGGCCAAGCGGCCCATGAGACGTGGCCGGGCATCCCACACCAGGCAGGAGGGATGTGTTTCCCCTCCGGGAGAGGGTGCCCAGCCTCTCCGCACCTTGCCCCAGGCTCTGCACTGGCTGCAGGGTGAGCATGGACTATTAACTCCACCAGCTTGCCCTTGCAGTTCAAATTTTTTTGTTTAGGCTCGCACTGGAGTTAATGGCCAAAGCTGCCGCCATCAATTATTTACGAACACAAATAGATAGTTGAGCTTCATAAATTGGGTCCCTCGTGCCCGTGCGCAGGCAGAGCTCTCATAAAGGGCTGGTTTTGAACTGCTGATGGCCCCGAATCGGCAGTGCAGTTGATGGAGCCGGAGCTGAGCTCCAAGCCCTGTGCAGCTGAGCTCCCTGCCACGTCCTGGGCATAGACTAGGCTCGTGGGGAGCCGGGATGCTCTGGGGCAAGGCTTCGCCCTGCTGCCTGCGTGTCGGCAAGGGTTGCCAGTATGAGCATGGGAAGGCCGGTACAAGTCTCAGTTTAAGAAGTTGTTCCTTGTGGTAGCCATGGCACATCCCAAATAGCCCCGCTGGATCCACTTTACTGACGGCTTGAATTGGGCTGACAATAAATGAAAAAAAAATATGGCAAATTAGGAGGGAGAAGGACCCAGGCTGTGACCTTCTGATGGTCCAAAGCACTGGAAGACCCAGCCTGCCATCCCTTGGGCAGGCACAAGGAGGGATGCAGGCTCTCCATCAGCATGGAAAGGATGTAAGAATACATCCTTTGTTTCCAGCAGCGGTGCAGCAGATTGCAATTTTCCAAGCCAAGCACTGCAACTACATAATTTTTAAGGAAAGACTTGAAGAGAACCCAAATATCCTCCCTGAGCATCTGGGCAAGCTCACCAGTGGGACTGATCTAGAGCATTAAAAAGGATAAAAGGGAACAGCCCCTCTCCCTGTTTGCCTTCTGTACGCAGGAGGCAGCTGAGGTTGTCCCTGGCAGTGACAGCAGAGGTGATGTCTGGGGAGGTCCCGTCTGGCTGATGCCACAATCTGACAGGGAGGCAGCGAAATGAGATTTAGTGAAGGAAAAGCAGAGGTTCGCTCACACGAACGCCGTGGGAACACACCTGAGTCCTAATATTTGCAGATGTTCCCCGATGAACATATTTATTCCTGTAAACTTTGTATTTTATACTCCAATTCGGCCTCTGAGCTGGAACGGGTCCAGAAGCATGTCATTTGATGAAAAGCCCCCGAGCTGGCTCCTTTCCCGCCCCCACCCCTGTCACAGGCATAGCGCTGTCTCTCCCTTTTACATAATCCCACTGGCATCAGGAGCGCCTGGCAGCCGGGGGAGGCAGCGCCGGGGTTGGGAAGCATCCTGGGAGCGGTGCAGGAGCTGCAGGGCAGCCCTGCCAGGGGGGCGGCAGCATTGCTTAGGGTCTCAGGCAGGAGCAGCTATCGATATTTTTAGCGTAAAACAAGGGGCAGCTTATCTAGCGTGTAATTTTAAGCAGCACACACTGTATAGCTTAGCATCAGGGACATAATTCAAGCAGAAAATTAATTGGGAAGGACTTCAGCTTCAAATGCAAGGGAGCTGAGGACTTTACAGGATTATTGTTACAGCCATTGGGAAAAGACTTTGGCTTCTCCGGTCACTAGTTTTCCCTTGGACTGAGGAGCCAAGCCCACGGATGAACACAAAATATCAGCTCCATCGCCGTTGGTAGGCATCTTTCCTAACTAAAGGTTATCTCAATTCAGCAGCATCGCAGCTGAGCCTGGAGATTTACTCAGCTCTTCCTCCAAATTCTCCTTCACGTCTTCTCTTGGGGGAGAAATCAGCTCTAGATACGGAGAGATTTGGGAGCAGAAACAGGGATTAGTCATAAAGATAAAACATCGGCCTTGTCACAAACGAGATGCTATTCCTGATGCAACTCCCAAGGTCTCAGGCAGCCGAAGCTGGGAGAGCCGTCAGGGCTGTGCTGAACGCCACAGGAGAATTCAGCCCTCGGTATTGAAACCTTATCTAGAAATAAGCCAGAAAGGATTTACAAAGGCCCAACTTTGGAGGCTGCAGGAGCGCTTGTATCGTGTGGGCAGCAAAGAATTGCAATTACCCAGCATGTCGGTACACTGATAACTCCGGGAGCCCGCGGGAAATCAGCAGAGATAACTGCAGAAAATTAGTACACAGTGTCCGTAAGCCTAATGAGCAGAAGCCACAACTTGGTAACAGATCATGTCTCTGAACGATGTGATCAAAGACACATCTCCCACAGACGTGCTTATGGGGGAAACTGAGGCAGGGAGGTGCAAGAGCTTGGACAGGACTGCAGGAGGGGAGAGGGCTCACTGGGAGCTCCTGGCTGGCACCACTCCACTGGCCCCTACTCCACCAGGAGACCGCGGGCATCTGATTAAAGGACAAGTTATATTGATTTTAAGAGTTGCCTCTCTTTAGGCAGGACCCACCACTATCCCCCAAACACCACCCTCCCTGCAGACGGGGCCAGCCCGCAGCGCCTGGGAGCCGGGACTGCCACCACCCCCTGGGAGTCCCCCCCAGAGCACTGAGCCTGCCCCACTACGCCACCCCCAGCACCCCGTCAGGCTAGGAGCTGGCTCAGGGGGACATTAATCAGCATCCCTACTCTCGCCACAGGCTTGCCACGGGAGCACCACCCGGACCACTTCTGCTGCTGACACAGTGCCAGGGAGCAAGCAGCGGGAGCGTGCAACACTCCTGCTAAAAGTTGGTCATGTCCAAACCACAGGAACAAGCAGTTGGAAAGGCCAGGCTTCCACTCAGGCAAAGCCTCTGTGTTATTTATCAGCCCTTCAGACAACTCACAGCAAATTCCGTCTGAACATCCCGTGCACTCTGCTTCCATACGCCCCATCTATGCGGTTCCCAGACAGCTAATATTGAAATTTTTGTAACTACAGAATTGCCTAAACCTAGCCCTGTGCTGAGCCCCACTCACACCTGAATTTTGTGTAACGGTGCCACAGCCAGCTTGGCTTTGCATCAGTCCTGATGACCGTAAAATCAGCGTAACTGCAAAACCATCCTCGCCCCGTGTTGCTCCCCAGAGCAGGTATGGCTGGCTACGCAGGAGCACCAGCCATTATTTGGTGGGTTGGGAACAAGCACAGCTAAAGTTGCCCAGAGACCTGCACCCCTTGCCGCCCTCCCCACGCCCTGCCCGTGGAGACCCCCTTGTGCCAGCCACTGGGCTACTCTGCACGGGGCTGCTCATGGAGGCAGCACCTCTGCCTTGGGCTGTTCCCTTCTCCCAGTCCCAGTAACGTCACCCATTAATGGCTGAAAGGGACATCCCGAACAAGTGAAAGCCAACCACCAAAGTCATAGAAATCCTTCTCATTTTCAGCTGAAAGAATGACAGAGAAGCTTATCAGCTGCCCACACCGAGCACTTCAAACTGAAGACACAGCCATTTGTTATTTTTCCTGCCTAGGTTAGGAGGAATAAAAATCTGTAAGATGCATGAGGCATTTTATAAGAATGCCCATGATTTTTCTTTTTCTGCATTTCACCTAAAATTGGCTTTGATCTCATCTTCACTAAGTGAACCAGGTGAAAAGTCAGTAAGTGATCACCATGATGAAATGGTACCCAAGGCAGACAGTTCTTTTCACTCTATACAACATACTGCAAATGAACTTTTCCTGTCCAGCCTCAAACATACTTTGCTAATTGATTTTTCTGCTCATTAGTACCAATATAAGTTATACTGAGCACTTAATAGAAACCATCTTAACACCACCATCGTAAATTCACAATGTTGTATATAATCTACCCAGGCAAGTGGTTTTTGTATAAAATCACAAATCCATATGCCTGCAAAAACATTAACACCCAAATGCTATTCAGTTATGCACAAGTTTAAAAATCTATTAATAACCTTAGTAGAGAGCTCCTCTGCAAAATCAGATGCATCCAGGCAGGCAATTCTTTAGAGGCAAAGTAAAGAGCTATTACACTGCAATGTAACAAAGAACGATACTATGACCATACCTATATTTCATGCCCGTTTGCTTTGCGGTGGATTCTTTTAATGAAATGTGGTGCTGAGGGGTAAATGTCCCCAAACTGCGAGCAATAATAGCCACTGTCCGAAATTTTGCCCGGGCTGCATTCACTACGTTCGGGGTAGTGGTGTTCTGCTTGCTGATGAGTCTGTCTTCACCATTTCGACTCTTCAAGTTGTGCTCTGTGCAGGCGATGGACACTTGCATCGCGCCCGCGGTACACCTTTAGTCACCGTCCAGGTCGCAGCCAGAGCCCCCGGCCGCCCCGACGTGGGCTGCAGGCTGCCCAGCAGCACGGGGCTCGGTCCCAAGCGCTGCCGAGGAAACCTGCCGACCTTGGACTCACAGAAGTAGCCGAGGCACAGGGGGTCTCCGGGAGAGCCGGGCTGCGTCCCTGCGATGCCAAGAGGAGAGGAGCCCTGAACTTGACAAAGCAATCAGAAGAGCAGATTTCAGCTCGCTCTCAGATCTCCTCTTGAATATTTGCTGCTGCTTAGACAAAAGCATCCATCCAGTCAAGTGCTTTCAGAAACATAAAGCTGTTCCTTCATGATGAACCGTCAGCAGCAGCCGCCGCTTTGTCTTGATGCAGGCTTGCTTCTGGTTGCCAGTTTTAAATCAATGCAGGCATGCTGCAAGTGCTGGCTCCAGCACCCGCGGGACCACGAACTGCTGAACAGGCAGCCTTGCCGGCTGAAGAACCATCGGCTCGCCAGCCAGTCTCTAAGGACCAGCAATATCCATCGGTTCTCCTTTGCCCAGATGCAGCAGTCCGCTACATCCCACCCATCGCAGCCCGCCCGAGCGCTGGGGCTGGCAGCGGGTGCGGGGGGCGGCGCGGCCCCAGCTCTGCAGCGGCTCCCGGGATCACCCCGTCAGGAGCCTGCGGGAAGCATGGGAACGGGCCTCCTTTGTGCTCAGAGGGAAGGCAGGCGCTTCAGGCAGATGCCTCCCATAAAAATAGCTGCCGGCATCGCTAAGCAAAAAGAGGACCTCTTATAGTGAGGAGCAATTCAATGATAAAATGGGCTAATTATGAAAAAAAAAAAAGGGGTGGTGGGGGAGAAAAATCGCTCTGCTACAGTGTGCCAGTGAGTTAACACGTTAATCCCGTGTTTCTGGCACCCGGAGCATCAGCCTGCAGACCTACGCTCACAGCAGTGCCAGGGTTAATCCCTGCTCCCCCCAGCATCACCAGCTGAACAAGCCGCAGCGCAAAGTCTTTGAACCAAACCATCCCCATCCCCTGCTGCAGTCGGGGCTGCAGCTGAAGCAGAATGCTCAGCTCCGAGCCGGTAGCTCGCCAGTGCCCACTGCCGTGTGCCGCCTCTCCCAGGGCGCTGGCTTTGGGCGCTGAGGGCAGGGGCAGCCCGGGGACCCCTGGGCTGGTGAGCTGCTCACCGGAGCAGTGGGAGGGCAAGGCAGGGGTGGGGGCAGTTTGGAGTTGCCCCCAGGACCCCTGCCTGTCACTGCCACCCAGCAGAGCAGCCCTGGGGGAGGCTGGGTGGTGAGCGGCAGTTTGGGCACGACCCCGGTGCAGACCCACAGGAGAGGGTGCCCATGGGCGCGCATGGGTGGCAGCGCAGAGCAGGCAGGTGGGCGAAGGCTGGGGATGCGGTCACCCGCTGCCCCTTCCCCAGCCCTGCACAGGCTGGTGGGAAGTGACCCACAGAGGTTCCCCACACCTCACTCCTAAGTCTGCCCTCAGACTCCCGGGAGGGCTGGGGTGAGTGGGGACGCCTCTGGAGGCCCTCTCACCTACCTCCTGCTCACTGCCCAGGCTGCCCAGGACCCTGTCCTGTTGGGGTGCGAGTAGCTCCAAGGCTGAAGACCCCACAGCCTCTCCGGTGACCTGCCAGGCTCTCTCCTGCTCAGGGCATGTGAAGGTGGAGCAGGAGTGGTGGCAAGAAGAGAGAAGCTGGAGATGCTGGTGTGGCAATGATGACCTGTTTTGAACTCAGGATGACAAACCTTTGATTTGCTCCCCTGCAGCAGGGACGTACCACGGTTATCTCCCCTTCGCCCATGCTGCTGAGGAGAGGGAGTGCAAGAGCGGCTGGGTGAGCGGCCGGCAGCCAGCCAAGGCCACCCACCACCCAGGGTGACAGGGTGAATAGCTTCTGGCAATCTCTTTGCAGCTCACTTATCTAATGGCTCATTAATGTTCATACAGCACATTTCTTTGAGGATGGAAAGCGTATCAGAGTAAAGAAAGTTACTTTATGATATTTTCCAAAAGATGATTAACAGTTAATCATACAGCAGAGCCACAAACTCCCAGGTGTGAGCAGCCCCCTTGGACTCACTCTCAGGCCCAGGTTTGGGGTGGATGGACCCTTTGGCATGAGGTTTGGAGGGAGGGAGGGCAGGGCTGATCCGTGGGGTGGAAGTCAGAAAGCTAAGTAATAACTGGCTGAACTAATCACTGCAAGACTCTGTCTCAGGCAAAATAGATTTGAGAGAGTTCCCAGACATCTAATCAGTGAGCTAGTATTATGGATCACAAATAAACACTGTTAAATACCCAGAAAAGAGTGCGTCATGTGGGGGCACAAGCCACGGGGTCGCTGACACAAAGGTGCCGCACAGCAGGGCCTCATCCAGGACATCCTCTGTGTCTGCATGGGACTGGGAGATGTGGCTGGAGCGGTGGTGGTGGCACCCACAGGGCTCTGCCTTGACAGCACAGCCAGCCCAATGCAGACTAAGCACCCATTTGGCTTTTGGAGTTCAGCTTTGCATTTCAGAGCCCAAAGCAAGATTGACAAACCGGGGATTATTTCCCTCTCTGATGGACATACAGCATCCTCTTGCTGGGCACAGATATTTCAAGATGTATTTTTACATCTTGTTCTATACGTGTCTGGAGAGTTCCCATTGCAGCCAGCAGCTGACTCTGCCAGCACTGCCGAATGGCATGAATTGGTCCTGGGGAGGTGCTGAGGCCGCTGTCACCCAGGTCCTGGTCACCATCCCAGCTGCCATGGCTGCCTATGCCCTCGGGTGCCAGGCCAGGGCCAGGGAGGGGTAATTTTGGAGGGGTTAGAGTCTCTGCCAAAGAAATATGTATTTAAATACAGGATTTATTTAATTTCCCTGAACGAGATAATCACTTCTGGACTAAAACATTAGAATAACATGATTTTGTATCATGAAAATCCTGAGCTTATAAAACAAGAGATATGTGACAGCCTCAGTGGAGGACGGTGCTGGGGTGCAGTGGCAGCTCAAGCTCAGCCACAAGCCTCTGGCCAGGCTCTCCGTGGCGCTTCAGTGCCACCAAACCGCTACAGATGCAGCTATTTGCCAAGACGTATGTATGCATTTCCCCCTGAAGGAAGATTACAATCGCTCATTAAATAACTTGCTCAAAATGCTTCATCAAGCAAATCTGTTTTAACACAGATACTCACGACCACACTGGCTTTGCTTTTCCTGTGATCCCCATTAGCCCCATTCCAGGAGCCATTGCATCCATTCCGGGGTTCAAAATAAAGACAAGAGCCAAACACAGACCTACAGCAAGCAGTTTACTCTAGGCAAGCACAGAAGCCAGGAGATGTTCTATGGCTCCTGCTCAAATACATGTTTCAATGCCCTGAACAGTCTGTTTCTTTGCCCAGGACCTTGCAGAGGTGGGATGGTGCACATCACTGCGGTGAGCGGAATGGAAACTTCCGAAAAGGAAAAAATACTTTATTCAGACCCAGTTTGGTCCCCGTGGGGTCACCGAGGGGAGCTGGGGCCGTGCAGCTGAGCAGGTGATGAGCGAGCCCTTCCCTGGTGCTCCCGGCAGGCAGAGCTTGCGGCACCAGCCAAGCTGGGGCGCAGGGGCTCTCTGCTCCCAGGGGCCGGGCAGCAGCACAGCTCTTGCTGTAGCGAGCAGGAAAAAAGATGGTTGTGCGGCCCAAAATACAAATATAAAATGACGTCCTTTGGTCTAGGTTGGATGAAACATTTCAAACTGATGCAGACCCGGCCCTCTGGCATGGCTCAAGCTGAACGCACTGTTTGCTTCTTTCTTTTTTTTTTTAAATTTCACCTTCTGGTGAAGCAACTTTGAAACTTTATGCCAAGTCTGGCTTGAGACTTCGCTTCTTGATGGCTGCAGACATAGGCTATTTACACTAAGTACTCTGCCGAGCCATTCTACCAAAGCAGAGCATTCACTGGACAAATACCAATTAGCATCTTATTCATTTTGTTAAATTTAAGCTGATTGCTAGCTAAACCTATATTTTCGTTAATACCAATATGCTGCATATAAATTCTGGCAGGCTGTCAATCTTGTAAGATGGCAGGTCTTAATTTCATGCCTTTCTTGTGCTCAGACCTCAGCAGCAAGCTGAACTTGTGATAGCCACATATGTTAACCAAACAATATGCACTGCATGGGCAGGTAGAGCAGATCACCTCTGCCTTCATCCCTGTGTTGTTCATGCTTTACCAAGTAAAACCTTTCTGTGCTTTTTAGAAAAGAAAATGCTATTTTCATCACCAGATGCAAAGTTCATGTTTCTACACAAAACAGTAAACTGGAAATTTTCATTGATCTATATAAAATTTCATCTTTTAAATAAATTATCTGAGTATTTCTCAACCTTAACCTTGTTTTCTTACAAAATTGTCTTTTAAATTTTGAGTGCTGATAAAACGAACCCGAAGAGCTGATAAATCCATCCCAGTTATCTCCCTGGGACGAGGCACTACAGCTCTGTGCCCGAGCGGGTGGGCACCCAGGAAGGCTGCCCCACATACACTCGCTGCACCACCCCTCACCGCTGCAGGGACCTCAGCAGCTACCCGGCTCCTTTTTAATCCAAATAACCCATTTTTGCCTTGCAAGGGAAGAAGGATTGGCACATCTGCAAGGGCACCTGGGGGCCATGAGCTGGGCAGTGACCCCAGGATGTTCTCAATGAATCACAACATAATTAGGGTATGTTTTCACCTTATTTCAGTCGAGGTTTACACACTGCAGAAGACAAGCCGTGGTGTCTGGCTGCAGGTTGAAGTACGGACGAGAGCTGGACACCAACCACATGCAGCCAGTTACATAAACCTACATCCCTGCGTGCTAACCAGCAATCCAGGTCACCGATAGTGATGCCATCCCAGCCGGTTTAAGCTCTTTAACTGAAATTCTTCAACGTCAAGAGAAGACAGCAACTTAATACAGCAGCGAACATAGCACCCATCAGCGCCAATGTCAGATGAGCCCCTCTGCAAAGTTTCTTTGCTAGAAGCCTTCCTTTTTAGCAATGTATAAAATTATTTTTGGTATAGCTATTTTTTGTTTAAGTTGTGTCTGCATATATGTCATATAGTGGGGGGAATTGTTAATGATACTTTCCAGTGCCCCTGGGGGCTGTGCCGAGAGCACCGGCTGCTCACACCAGGTTACACTTGTGCAGCCACAAGCCTCCCTCAGGGCTCGTGGAGGGACTTTGCTAAGCCCCATGGGTGGGCTGGTGTTCCTGCTGGGCTTTGGGGACCTCCTGCGAGCTGGGGACAGCGAGTGCCACCGAGCAACGTTCCTGGGATGTGAATCTGGAGGAGCCCCAGGGTCCCGAGCACCCCCAAGCCTGCCTGCCAGGGGCTGCGTGCCTGTACCCCTGGGCTGAAGTTTGTGCTGACCCTAGGGCAGTGTTCAGGTGGCTGCTCCTGGCAGGTAAAGGGCATTTACTCCACAGCACAAAACAGCTGTGTGCTCTTCCTGCTGGGGGTTTGTGGTTGTCTGAGCCCCATCTCTTCCAGGGCACATCTTGGGCCAGTGCGTTTTGATGTCCCCACCAGCCCCACAGGTGCTCCCCAAGGCACAGTGGACAGGCAGGCAGAGCTCTTGGAGGGGGACACAGCTCAAACTGCTTTTGTTCCCAATACCACTGCAATGCTATGCATAAGCAGAAGTTTACGGTTATCATTGTTCATCTATGGCAGTACAAATAATTGGCATTGCATCACCTTTGCATAATTACATGCAATATTAAATGCAAAGTCTGAACCATTTTCCCAGTGCCGCAAACACAGCCTCTCCCTGCCGGTGGCCACCTGGGCCAGGCTGACAACAGCTCTCAGCACTGCCTTACAGGACCTCAGCAAGGCCTCTGCAGAGGAGACCCCACCAGCTCTCTGCATGCCAGCAAAACCAGCACCTAACCTGGCTCTTGGGTGTAAAAATGCAGCACAGCCCTTAAGTACCAGCCGCTGTATTGCCCTGTGGCTGCCTTTACCCCGGCAGCTTTTCCTGTGCTCCATATGGGGAAGAGAACTGCCCTCTGCACCTGCAGCCAGAGCAGCACCAGGGACCGGTGAGATGCAGCAGGACAGAAAATGTCACCGCTTCCAGGCTAGAGGCACATTAAAAATACAATTTCAACATTCATGATAGAGTTTTAACCACGCTGGACATTTTGACAGGTGCTCACCAACACCTTGCATGCAATGTAATTGGATCAGCCAAACTTCAGAAAGCTGCATGGAAGCATTAAAAATGCAGCTGGCAGTGCCGCAACGGCAGGATCCCGCTCCAGAAGCAGGACTTGGGGAATGCAGATTTCTGCCCTTGGAGCTTTTCCACCCAAAAAATGTCCTTCTTTATTTTGTCTCACAGACCAGATCTCACTACAGACACCGCAGTCTGTCCACAGATTCCCTTCCAGTGCAGACATTTCAGGCAGTAGTCTCCAAAACTGGCCTTCATGGGAATTCTCTTAATATACTGTCACAAATCCTTGATTTTCAGACTTCCACACGATAATGCTTCTGCTGCACAGCAGGACGCACTCAGGGAAATTCTGTGTTATGTCCCAATAAAAGTTTCATTGGGCCATAAAAGCTCTGATTATAAATACAACCCGTGCCCATCTCTCAGCCATTTCACTCCATCTCAATAGCTGTTTGAAAACAGGTTTCCTGCTGGGCTAATTACTTATGATTGCAGCAGTTGCCTTGCATCTCTGTAAATTGGGCTGATATGGACACTGGCAAGATAACGAGCGCTGCCACCCAGGAGAGGAGGCAGAAGAGCCCAGGAGTGAGCTGGCATTGGGGTGCATCTCCCAAAAGGGCTTCCGTGGTATTAATTTCAATTAACAGCCGAGACCCTCCTGCAGTGGATGCTCACCCACTCAGCTGAGGAGTGGTCCTGTCTGCAGCAGTAGCAACAAACCCTGCAATGATTCAGAGCGTATCTAAACCCACAAGGAACGTTTATTTTTGATAACAGTGCTGGAAGCTTGGCAAGGAAATGAGCTGCAGAACAAAAGCACTGCGCTTATCTAGCAAACAGTCATCATATTTTAACTGGTATCACATGAAAACCTTAATTTGCATTTGTAATTGTACTTGAGGAAGACAGATCAAATTTCCCATTAAATGTTTTTTAGTTAAAACACGTCATTCTGGCAGGTTTTCAGCCAGGCTGGCTGCAGCACCCAGCCCAGGCTGCCTCTGATAGCACAAAAGATCTGTTATCAGCTCCAACCCTGTGCCCTCCGGCTGGGCTCTGAGGGCTCCATCCTCCCAAAAGGGACTGAAACCAGGCGCGTAAGAGCATGGAGTGGCACGGGCAAACAGAGCCAGGCTGCTGGCCCTGCTAACATGTGCAATGTGTTAAGGCCAGGGTATAAATACGGCAGCATCGTCCCAGCTGCAGGAAGGCACGCTGTGCGAAACTGTAAATGCTGCCCTTGCTCTTCTGCAGGGATAGTCCCCACGTTCGCACTACAGATTTTTCAGGATGTGATGAAACGATTAATGAATCAAAACTGGCATGAAAAATACACTCGTTTTGCTTATTCCTAATTAGAATTGAGCCAGGTGCCAAGAGGGTAATAAATGTGTGAGATGGCTTCCTGGCGGGCAGCGCTGTCAAGGTTTTCTGTTCTGCCCGAGCAGGAGCTGAGCCCCAGAGCAGAAGCCTTTGGCTACAGCCTCACCACAGCTGCACCAGGTCACCTTGTAGAAGTGGGGCTTTAAAAACAAGTGACACCAAAGGAGAAAATTCACCTGTTTCAACTTTCTAAACCCACCCGGTTTCAGAGCCCTCCTTTTTTTGCATGCATGCATTTCTACATGATGTATGCAATCTGTACATCATATAGAGACCTGCTCACAAGGAATTCATGACCAAACTCCCATCTAATTTTCAATCCCCCCGGGTGTCCAAGGCACCCACCCACTGTGGGTGCTCATCAGCTGCACCAGGAGCACCCACCAAGAGTCAACACCACCTCCTGCTACAGCCCCCGGGCACCAAGGGAGCCGCCTGCTACCAAAGGGCTTTGCAGTAGTTAGCCAGCTCTACGTAATATTAAATAATCGGCACTTAATATAATGTGAAACAATCAATACTGAAACCGAGACCCAGAGCTTTCTGTGTCTTACAGAGAGAATGTAACCTACTGGGTGCCCAATTCAATTAATCAGTCACTTATCCCTGCAGATGGAAAACATCCACCAGAATATTGCCTATCACCTGCACTACCCCCCACTCCAAAGCAGGTAATTTAATTTTTCCGTGTTATTTATTTCATTTCTCAGATGACTGAAAGCCAGTGGCTTACAAGATGGGCTCCAGAAACTACTATTATTTTAATGTTTTGTATTACACTGAACATGATTGAACATGATTGAAATGCTTAGAGCTGCACAAAGCTCCATTGCACAGTACAAGAGGTTTCCTTGGATTTTTCCTCCCAGGCGAGGCTGGAGTCCCTGATGCAGGTATCCTTGTTACTGAGCAATGCATCCCGGGCCCAGAGGAAAGGAGCATCCCCAGAAGCAGCAGCATGGTCCTGGGGAGCCCCCCGATATCCCTGGGCATTCAGGGTAGTCATGCCAGGCTGAGGGACACCAGACAGCACGTGGCCGCAGGTTGCTCAACACTTTTCTTGCTTCTGTTGTATTTCAGGGTTTTTCAAGGGAAGCGGCATCAGGCCCCGCACACCCTCTCCCTGCGCAGCGCCGCAGAGCAAAGCCTGGTCCAGGGGCACCAAAGGAAGCAACGTCAGCCCTAACGCCTGCCCTGAGCACAGCCCGCGGCTGCCGGCCACAAACCAGCCTCCCTGCAGGAGGTGTTCAATAACAACTAAACTTTTTCAACTGCAACCAGTTTTTCTAACATAAAAATATAAAACAGTTAAAGGAAGGTGAAGAGTCAGAGAAATGCACGGAGGTTGGCAGCTCGTGGCAAACAAGGGGCTTTCCATTTTGCCATGCTCGTATTCTAGATCGCACATACAGAAAATGCAGATTTTTCCCAAGTTAATCTGACTGATAAATTTATTCCAAATAAAGCTCAGCCTAAGCTACGCTCTTTCAACTTGTCTGTGCTTATTGAATAGTAGATTTTAGGCAACTGTGTATATTATTCTGTTATCCATACACGTCAAATATCACCCAAACATTACTTGTAACAGCTTAAATCTTTAAATTAACTTATATGAATAAATACATTGCTAAGGTCTCTGTCCTGGATGCTGAATAATACACAACTCCGTTCTGCCCTTTTCCAGGATGTGCTATAGCAGCCGGATGACTAATTATCATGCAATAACTTCCGACTCTTTGAGATGAGCTGTCAGAGGGTCAGAATAAAGGTGAGCTACCAGAGACTGTGCTGTTTGTAAAACTTTATTCCAATGAATACCCCTTCAGCAAACATCCCACCCACCTGGCAACCCTTGGCTTTCTCTTGAGCTGCATCTCTCTCCAGCCGGCATGGGGACCTGCACTATTCTGTGAGCAAACAAAATGAAAGCTGAGTGTCTCAATCAGTGATTAACTTATGTAAACCAATACTGAATGATAAGCACTATTAAAATATTACCTTCCCAAAGAGTATTTTTTTAAAAAGAATTTTAATTCTTCTCCTGAGATTCTCTCTTTCAGCCACAACAACATTTCTAATTATTAAAGTAAGTGGCACAGGATAAGAATCCCATCAGCTACATCCAGCAAAACTGGCACAGGACCTTCATCTCTGCATTGAGGAGAAAACTCTCCACATTGACCAGTGCTCCCAAAATAATGAGAGGCATATGATGGAATTAGTCATGAGGAGAATTATCACATCACCCAGAACAATAAAATTTGCTGAAATGCAGCAGATTACTAAGAACTGATCTTCAGTCCAATTAATTTTATCATTGCCTTTTCGCACTGCCAGGCTCCTCTTCAGGGAACGTGATACAACAAAAACCGTTGCATCAGCACTTCCTCCACAACAACAACAATGCAGTTACTAGCCTACATTGCTAGTTAAAAAATCATCATTTCAGGGCTTCTGGAATCTGCTTTTTACCTGAACAGGGTGCCTTCTCCCACCAGGAGGTCTTGCTGGAGAAGGCTTTGGGACAGTTTTGTGTTTGCTCAGAGGTGCAGGCTCTGCTGCCAGGAAAAAGCCAGGGACTGCAGGAACTCTTTAGCTCCCTAATTTTCCCTCCACTCCCTTTGGACTAAGGGGAAAAATATTGCTCTTTTCGCTTCCAGACCCCTCTGCAAAGGCTTCTTAACTTTTATTTTTGTACCCGAGACAGGAGCACAATGTACCTCAGAGCACTGTAATGTCATTTTAGTAAATTAAATGCAAGGTGCTGTCAAGTCTTAGGTGATCTCCAAGCACTGCCAAGCACTTCCAAGCCAAAGATCTGCTGTACTTCCCAGGGCCAGTGCTGCCCGGGCAAGTAGTCCCTGGTCTCCAAGTGCATCCTAAACAGTATTGAACAACCACTTTCATACTGGAATGGCGCCCATTTAATTAACAAAAGGATTTGCAAGAGGATCATTACTTATTGCCAAATGCATAACCACTCATTAGGTCCTCAGAGGAGAAGAGTAATTACTTTTGCAATCTACAGGGTGTCTTTGTCTGCAGTTAAAAATGTGCATTTCATCACCCCAGCTGGGATGGGCAACCTAGGCCTGTCGGGGGGTTCTGCTTATTCCATGCTGTGGCTGGACAGCCAAGATAAGCAGCTCCCCCAGACAGCCTCATGGTGCCTATTTGGATGCACTAAGGACGCCAGTGCACCTCCAAACGCCCCAGGAAAAAATAGCAACTGTGCTACTGGAAATACGGAAATGTGTTGTCTTCTGGAGTCTTTCTGGCATGGGGATGAAGCAAAGCAACTATGAAAATGCACACCGAAAACAAACAAAAAAGCTTATCAAGCAGCAGCAGGTCTGCGGCAGGCAGTTTAGCTGTGGAAAAAGCTGCCTTTCGAGTGAGCCTCCCCAGGCAGTAGCACACAGCAAAGCTTGCAGTCCCACCTGCGCACCCATGAGGCCCTCTGCCTGACAGGGAGATGCAGAAATAGAAGAGTGGTCACCTCCGTATGGCGAAAAATAGAGTAATAAAAATATATTTCAGTTGATCATGTTGGCTTGCTTAAACTGTAAAAAAAAAGCAACTTTTGACTCAAAGACCAGTGCAAAGAATCACCCTACTAAGCTCCATCACTTGCTGAGCACACAGGGGTGATGCTGGTACTCCCAGAGCACACATACGCCATTCATACTTGCACAAGCATGACAGACTGCCCAGAGGATGGGAGAGTCATTGATTGAAGAAGCATCCTGAAATACTGTATAAATACCTAGTATTTAATAGCAGACAGTGCTAGAAAGTATATCTACAAGTACTGAGAGCAGAATCCCCAGGAGATCCCCCACCCCAGCACTGCTGCAGGGCACATGCTCCAGCTCTGCCCGGTGTTAGATTTGTTACTCCCATGTTATTTACTGCAGTCGGTCCTGGGAAGCAGCCACGGGCTGGAGCCATGCTGTGAGGCAGCCCCGCAGTGGCACCCTGAGAGCCAGCATCCCCTCCTTAAGGGTTGGCATCAAATATAACCTAAATCTCCATCTGCTTCCCTGACCTGGCAACTATTTCCTGATGCTGGACTAATTCCGAGGAAGAGGAGAAAACTGCGATCTGAGGATGAGGGGTCCCTGCACCCAACAGCTCTCCGTTAAAATTAAGCTTGATTGGAATCATGTTGCAGCTTTGTCTCCTCTCAGACACTTCCTCTTTGATTCTGCCAAATTCTTCCCAAAATCTCCAGGTCTCAGAAGGGCACTCTTTATCCTGAATGTTTTGCCTTTGGAATCTGCTAGACTGGACAAAGTATCACATTTCCAGGAAAGTTTCCTCTTTACATTACCCCATGCTTGCATGCCCTGCAAATTCTGAATGCAATGAAAACTCACTATTAATAATCATTATTGTACAAACTAGGATTAATAACCAAGAGAGAAAATCGGGGGAATTCTCTAAGCACAGACTGGGCCGTAGATATGCACTGCTGGGGCTGAAAAGGGGCATTTTCTGCTCATACTGGAAGACCTGCAGTGGGAGGGATGGGGACGGGGCAGGAGGATTAACTGCAGGGAGGGAGGAAGATGTTGGAAGAACAGCTGCCATCACATTTGCTTATATACTTCAATTAAGCAAAGCAAAAAAGGTGCTATTGCATCAGTATGGGCTTCGTATTGAAGACTGAAATCCATTTTCATTCCACCTGAACCGTGGCCATCTGCGATGACAAGTGCAGAGTCGGCATTGCCGGAGCACACACCATGGTTAGTGATACAGAGACTTGCTGTCAGCCTAGCATTGAAGCTAACCTCTTCGAAGCCTTGCCAGAGCCTGGTTTTATGACCATTTCCTAAAGGATAGAGCCTTGAAACAAACCAGTAACCTGACAGCTGCTAGAGGAGGGTTAGCTGGTATTCTCCTAAACTCGGCCCTGCAGCAATCCACTGTTCAGCAGTTCGTGTCAGTGCAACATATGGCGAATTCCCCATCTCAACAGACCCCAAAGTCAGCCCGAAGACTCCCAGATAAAACCTGTTTTAACCAAGACTGCACAGACTGAGTTTCATCCCAGGGTGCACACACAGACTGCAGACTTCAAATGTGTATTATATATATAAATACATCCATAAATATCACAAACTTTCAAGTCAGCCCCCTGGAGAGATGCTGGATGTGCTCTGCAGCAGCGATGCTGCAGCAGGGAGCAGAGAGCAAGTTCAGCAGGCAGCACCCTGCCCGTGGAGCTGGTGATTTATTCAGCATCTGGCAGCACAGGCTTCCAAGCTGGAGTTTGACAGGAGCAGAAGGTGCGTGAAAAGCAGTAGCAAGTGTGCGAATTCCTGCTGGGCACCGGCAGGAGCTGCTGCTCTGCATGCAGCGAAGGATTAGCTGGGTTTTACTGCTGCAGTGGTGAACTGGGAGGACAAAATTTACTGCGTCTTCCACCTGTAGCATGGGGAGCTTCCTACGGAAAGGTGTGAGTAACCCTAGAAGTACTGGCAGGGTGAATCTGAGCTTTTATATGGCTTTGTTGAGGACTCTATACTGCAAAAGGAAGCGTGTGTGCACGTGTGTGCATGTGTGTGCGTACATGTGTGTTCAGGCACACGCACATGTGTTTGTCACTGGCGATGGCAGCAAGGCAGAAAGCAGCAGGATCAGGAGCCAGCATCGTAGGAGCAGCTAAAGAGCTCCTCCTGCTGAAACCCAGCCGGGGAGATGGGGCTCACGCTGCACACAGGCTATATGTACCATTCTTCCGAAGGAGTAAAATGGGATTTCTTACTTCAGGGAGGAAACACCACCCTACAGACACCATACACACGTGCGAATACCCTGTTCACATCCTAACCCACACACATTCCCTGTTTTCATCCCGTCCTCGCCCATTAGTGCATGGAATGGGCAAGAACCCTACAAAAATGACACAACCAAGGAGCAAGTAGAAACTGAAATAATTTGGAAAAAGGATAGACATGGGAATATCTGCCATCACCATTGTACTAGATAGGAGGCACTATAGTTTGAACAGACTAAAAAAGAAAAAAAAAACTCTTATGAAAAATGGCTATTAAACACTGGCTATTAAACAAAGGACATAGCTGGATGCGGCTCTATAGATCAATTGGCACAGGAAATGGGGAAAACATTAACACTGTAAGCTATATCTCAATAAATATAATGCAACTGTGCTCTGAACTGAGCAGATTAGAATGGGATTACGGTGCAGGATTATAGGACCACATCGAGTGCTCTCATATATTTTCCTATCTAAAGATTAGATATTTTAAAGCTTTAATGCATGAAATGAGCCTGACCAAGGGAGCCTGGAAAAGCAGCTATGGCAAGGTGATCATTCCCAAATTCCCCTCTCTGTCATAGCCCTGTGGAGCTATAAACATGATCTCAGAAGAAGGGACAAGAAGGCTGAAGAGTGCAATTTGCCCGCTCACCCCCTGCACATTGACCTGTCTCCTATTGCACAGCCATACCAGCACAGATGAGAACATCCCTGCAGATCAGCCACACAGCCCAGACAACACTCAGGACCAGGTGCTGAGAAAAGATTATAAGGAGCTGAACAAAAATACAGTAATGCCGTTCCTGATATATCGTCTTGGCTTTCTGCCATCTGCTATTTAAAAATTTGCTGTGCTAGAGGTTAAATCCACCCCTTTGTATTTAATAGCCTTTGATGGCCCTGCCTGATACCTTTTGAACACGCTCATACTTTCAGCATCCAAAGCATCCCATGACAGTGAATCCCCCAATTTCATTCCAAGAAGCAGGGAAAGTGTTTCCTGTGTTTAAACCTGTTGTCCAGAAACTTCATTTGCAGTGCCCCTGGTTCCTGCGTTATGGGAGACAGGGAGTTACTTGCTACAGGCTGTTCCTGATTTTAAACACATCTGCTATAATCCCTGTCAATCATCTTTTTCCTAAGCTAAAAGCCTGTTTAATCACCCGGTGCAGGGACAAATCCCATCACTCTCAGCCCTCTGCTTTCTGTAGCCCAGCTTACTGTAACCGTTCAAGATGGGATGGCCAGCATGGACTGCAGGATTTGAAATGTTAACTCCCAGAAATTTATTTTAAAACCCCAGTATTTTACTGTTAAACATGTTACATTTTCTAACACGGTGTTTGCCTTTGTGTCTACCACAAGTTGCCATAACCCAGGGACGGGGGGCACTTTTCACCAGTAGTTCTTCTGCAGGAGTATTTTGTCTCTTTGCCCATGCCAGTCAGTGCCTTCAGTGGTCACCGCCAAATCCTGGTACTCACCAAAAGCCTTTTGCTCTTTCAGGATTTGAACCTGTTACCCAAGTGCCATAATTGCCTCAGTAAGGTTACCAAACTGGAGAGCCTTCCCAGTAAGTTTAGCATGTCTGATCTCTTGTCATACCTAGAAAGTAAATTACAATGTAGTTGAAGAACGACATTCATTCTGGTGCTGAAGACTGCATATCTCACTCCCTTATTGCTTTTTCCTGACACAGACCTGTACCACCATAAGACACGCACCCAATCAGACATACAAATCACAGCCCTTTTGCCATCAGTTTGTCCCTAGAGCTCCCTGGTATTTCCTCTTGCTGTATTTAGCCACAGTAACTATTTTCATTTTTCAGAATGAAGAGATATCGTCTATCTGGTAACCGCAATATTTTTATTACCAGCACCTTTGCCTGCCATGCACCAGCACAGGCCACCTCCTCGTCTTCACACATCAAATGGGACTGCAAGTGAGTTGGGGAAAAGAAAAAGCTGAGTGAGGGTGGGTTTTACCACCAGTTTGCTTCTGACAATTTGCAGGTGCCCTCTCCTCCCTGCGGTCACTGTGCCCAACTCCTTGCTGCACCAGCTGAGTGCTCACTCTGCGATGGTGATATTTCCCGTTGCAATCAGAATAGAAAAGAAAAAGCAGCCCATCCTGCAAAGGGCTATCTGCTGGCCAGTCTTCATACAAGAGCTTCAGCATGACAATCCTAAATTTCAAGTTTTTAATTAGCTTAACCAACAAAAGCAACATAAACTGGGTAGCGCATCCCAGCACTTTCTCAGGATGCAGGAACTCCTGAAGGGCAGCCTCAGGGGTGGTCGCTCCAAACGAAGCAAGTTTGCCAGGGACTTGTGTGCTGTGGGAAGAATTCACCCTCAACTGAATATAAAATAGATAAAATATGAATAGAAAACTATTCCCAGCTCAGAAGGCTGCTGCATGGGTTAATCCAGCAGCACCTCAGGAGTCCATGACCTCCGTAGATATTTTCCAACTATAACATTTGCCAACAGCATGTTTTGCAAAAGTTGCCTGGGTGCTTTTGCAGACATATACATATAACATTTCATCTTCGGGCTCTCAAGCTGCAGCTGCCCAAGTGCAGAGACGCTATTTTCTCCATGCATGAGCAGAATATTGAGAAGTTGTACAGTCACAGCTTCCCAGCTGTGAGGACAGACCCAGCCCGTGTAGTTTGGTCTTCAAGGGCTCAAACCCCAGCAAAGTCTGTATGGAAGAAGGCTGTGCAATGAACACCCCACTGGATAATAAGACACCAAATTGGCTTTGTAAATTTGGCGCTTTGTCTGAGAGAAATACTATTGTCGTCAGAAACAAACTAAGCTTATGCACTGCTGCACTTCTGGTTATTCAGTAATAGGCTGAACTAAGCTGTATTTGCTAAAGCAATGAAAGGAAAAAGAACTAATCATCCTATAAATAAACCAGCTTATGTGTATTTAGTAAGTGTTTCTTGTTAACAATTCATTACTTTCCACACATAATTAAATAGTTCTTAATAAAAAAAAAAAAAAAAAGGAGTTTTTTATTGTGCTGTCTTTAGACTAGACCTATGGATATCTGAAGAAATGTCTGGAAGGCAAAACCAGCCATGCTGGAAAAGAAAATGTTCAAGCTCACAATAAAACTAGATGAGCCTCTGTACTTCTAAAGCTAGAAGAGCAAAAATCTACAGAAAGCAGCAAGTGATGACTGCTGGAAAATCCCTCCCACCCTGCAGCAGACCCTGCTGCACAGCCCTCTCTCCTGCAGACCTCTTCTTTCTCTGGATATGATATATGTGAAATGCAATATATTACAGCCGTTTCTGTCAACTATGAAAAATGCACATACTTAAAATTAAGCATATGCTTGAATCCATCAGCATCAATAGAAATTAAGCACATGCTTTATTTTACCATGACTAAAGGCTCTGATGAATGAAGACCACTCCATTTTATAAGCCAAGAAGCAGAGAAGTGTATGAAGTGATTTGCATGGAGCCTGTGCTAGAGCTGAGCATGCAGCCACAGCTCTTGGCACTGGGTACAGCCTCAAGGCCAACAGCAACTACCCAGGAGCACACGACAGTCACAGAATATCTCATTAAATTACGTTTTTCTGTGAATTAAACACTCAGTCTCCAGTGCATGTGGCGATTGGGTATCCATCCCCACAGATGTTTTCTCCCCATCCCCTCTGCAGGTTTTCTCCTCCAGGCTAGGCACATTTTCTGTGCAGCAGCAACCAGAGATGAACACCGGTGTTGAGTTTTGACCAATGCATTTTTGACTCAGTAGCATCCAGGTTCAGTATCAGGGAGGTGTCTGTACATCAGGGCAGTCTGCAGGGTAATCTCCTGTGGAGGAAACTTTAGACACCAGATCATAACTGCTTTATGGGAACACTCTGTGACCATGACATTACTTGTGCTTCTCCGTGAGGGCACAGTAAGAGTTAAACTATGTCTGGAGTGGATCAACACCATAGAAAGTGCAGAATTAGCAGAGAAATAAGATAAATGGGAATTTTCATGTGTGTACTAACACCAACCGTTTCAAACACAACTGCCACACGGGATTGGGATCCTCAGAAGGGGGCAAAAGAATTTCTCATTAGAAGGGAGGCAAGTTTCCAGATCTTAAAAACCCAGTTGATCAGAGTATCCCACTCGGGGACAGCATCGATCCTGCTAACCCAGAGAGACACCAGGGATTACTTCTCTGCTCAGAGCATGGCATCCCTGGGATGCCATTCCATTGCCTTTGGATATTTTCCCTTTTCATCACTCAGACACTGTGGGCTCAGTTCTCTACTTATTTACATCGGCTTTCAAGGCTGTGTAACCCCAACTTGCTCCCAGGATTCCCAGCTGGCACCAGCAGGGCAGAGGTAGAAAGCCCTTTGCTGTTTCTTCTGATGCTGGCTCCAAGGCACTTCTTTTACACACTTGGTCCCTCCCTGGACAGTGTCTCCAAACAACAACAAATTTCCCTTGCCAGCAGCCTAAGCTGTGACACAGCTGTGCTGTTTCCATAAAAATAGTAAACCTGTTGTCTTATTTCAGTTTTAAGCTCAGACTGGCCATGGTGAATCTCTTGGGAAAGTAAATGTTTTGAAGAAAATTTTATTTTATTAGAAGCACAGAGAATGTGTCTACTTTCCATATGGGATGTCAACCTTTTAAAATTAATCTCTTTTGAATCAAAACAAAATTACAACTGATAGACTAAGCACACTGATGTCGTCTTCAGCAATCATCCCCCAGCCTACACCCTCTTTCCCCAGGCTGTCCCAGATCTTGCATGGATGAAGTCCTCTCCCTTGCGCACTCTTTCTAACACACAAGACATGTATTTCACAGCCTGAACTCAGCAGACTCTGGCTGTTGGGCTTTCAGTCCATTTGCTCCAGTTTTAGGGCAGAGCGGGGACAGACATTACATCAAAGCACCAGCCACAGTCAGAACACCTCTATTCTCCATGTTTTCTGTTTCACCATTTAGCCTTTTAATGCACATAAATAAATGAGTTTTCATTAAAACATCAGAAAGAGTAGATACTTTTACCCAAGGCAGTTCAGTAGATGGACACAAAAAACTAACGTTAGAAGAAAAAGATAAAATTCAAAGTTTTAAGAGAATAGGTCACATGCATTTAGCTTTGCTCAAGGTCATGCTAATTCTTATGGTCCTCAGAAAACTTAAAGAAAAGCTACTAAAACAGAAAACATCTTCAGATGTTGCAAGCCTGCCTGAGGGTGTGCACGGCTTGCTCAGTCAAGTTTCCTGTAGTTTTAGCTGTTTGCCGCTGAACAGACAGTCACCAAGTACCCCAGCAAGGACACGCAGAAGTACCTGTACTTCATTCCCGTCTCGGCTCGGACGGTCTCTTGCAGCGATAGCCCATGCAGGTGCAGGAACTTCTCCAGCTGCTTCAGCTCAGCGGCTTGGCTCAGCTTCCCCGGCCAGCCCGTGGCGGGAGGGCAGGCTCTGGGAACCGCACTTTGCTTTTTACCTTTCAGGAGCGCTTCGCTCGGCTTCTGCAGGCTTGGCTTGTGGGGAGGGATATCCGCACAGGTGGGCTTGTACAAATGCATGGTCCACACGTGGAGCTGTGAAGAGAGACCCTCAATGCCCAGCAGACGCTGGAGTGTGGGGTCCTCAGGAGCTTCCACCCTACAGTCTGCTGAGAGGAGAGCCCAGTGCCATCGCACTCTCACCAGTGCAAGACAGTATGAGCTGGGCTGTGTTGCCCAAGAGGGCCACAGGACTATGGAGCAGTATTTTTCTCCCAGCCATTCTTTATATTATTGCAACTGGCTCATTTTAATTGATGCCCAGGATGGATTCTGGCCAAGATCCACAATCTTGTTCATCTGCTGAAACCTATAATGGTCAAGAACTCCACGGGATAAGAACTGCCAGTGGGAATAGAGCACCGACCCCGTTTCCCAGGTCTTATATTTAGATAATGAGAAATATTTGTTCGGGATTCAATCCAAGGCCAATAAATGTAAAACAAATATTCTCACAGGGTTTATTTCAGGCCTTGGCCTGGACAGATGAATGCTGCAAGCAACTCTTATGCAAGTCATTAAACCATTTTGTTTTCTCATAGCCCATTGTAAACTCTCACAGCTCAGGTTACCCGATCTGTAAACTTCCCCAGGATCGGCAGCCTCCTGGGGCTTCGACAATTAATTAGAAAACAAAGGCTACAGAGCAGTCAAACACCAAGAAGAAAAAAATAACCTAAAAACAGACAAGGGAAATAATTGAGAAAGGAATGATCTGCAGGCATCGGAGCCGGGGCAGAGAAGGAGCACCAGCTTTCGGGAGGCTGCATGCCCCCACGGGAGCGTGTGCGTGATGGAGAGAGGCTGCGGGAGGGGAGCTGGCAAAGCCTCTGAGATGCCGCAAGCCACTAGAAAACCTCCAGCTCCACAGACCTGGGTGCCTCTTCGCACGGGTCAGCAGGAGAGGACACAGGTACAGGTCTGAGCACTATGCCTAAAAATATATGTACCAAACCAAAAAACAGTTATTTCACCACTGCTAAATAGGAAACAAAAAGTCTCTGGTTCTCAGGGTCTTCATCCCTGAGGGGTGATGGGAGAAACACCACAGGTTTCACGGCATCACCAAATCCAGTACACAAGGGCATCCAGCGCCCTCCAGTCAAGATAACATCCAGGAGGACCACAGTAACCTTTTCTGGCCAACACCAGCTCCCAGCAAAGAAATCCTGACGATGCATGATACACACCATGGAGGCAGACTTCTGAGGCTCTTCTATTTTAAAAACTCAACCCATTTTCTGACTGTCATTTCAATCCCAAATACATTGAAAAAATAAGTTAAATAATCAAGTGATTGATGTATCATGAACTTAACTAATCCTTAAATCTTTCAAAGCAGATAAACAAAGACTGATCCCAAACCCAGAACATACTTTAAAAGATTATAATTCAATGTCACAGGGGGGAGTTTGGCATGGACATTCGGATTACCCAGTTATTCTTTCTCTGCAACCATTGTGTCAGGGCCCTGAGGGCACTAATGGACCTCGATGTCCCCAGTGTCCCAGACCAGGGCAGTGGGAGGGGTCCTGCCCTGCCGTGCCAGGGACCCCCAGCCCCGTGGTACCCTGACACACTGCTGACCGAAGATGGGTGATCCTGTTCTCGGGGTGCTGACCAAGTTGAACCATCAATGGTGGGGTGCAAGCGATGCCTTCAAGTTCTACTTTGCAACACAAGTACTCTCAATGGAGGGAAATGTGCCCTGTGACTGCAGCCATGACTGCCTCGTAGGAACTGAATTTTTCCTCCCAGCAGCGTAACACCGAAGGGTGTAGCTGTGATCTCTCCTGCAGGTGCCTTGCAGCAGGCGTGGACAGGTCTGCAGCAACATGCTTTATCTAAGCACGATTCATCCAGCTGGGACTCCTGACTTCTCCTTTTACTCTCATCCCCAGCTCCTAAAATAAATCCCTTTTTTTGTTTTACCTCCTGTCAGATCCAGCTCTCTCCTCATCTATAGTGTAAGGTGAATCAATGGCAAAGAAATATTTCCTCAAGCTCTTCTGAATTTTTTAGACGTAAGAGTTTCACTGGTTTGGAGTTTTAGAGGCTTGAACAGATCAGCATCATCAGAAATTTAGTTCTCCCAAAAGTTATTCCCCAGTGCTTTGCTTTTATAGCATTGTTTAAGACCACAGGTACCTGACCACGGGCTGGTGTGGCCGATGAGCGCCGTGCCCAAAATATTGCTCAGTCTTACTCTACAGACCCACTTCTGTTTCCTTCTTTGGGCTTGTTAGACATTCCTGCACTTAACAACTACTTGCTCCATCTCTCATAATTTTATCCCGTTTTGCTTTCAGTCATCCTGTTTCAAATTTTTATTCTAGTTACTTTTTTATTAATTTCTAATCCCAGCACATCTGTAAGATCTCAGTTTGTGCCGGGCACTTCAGGCATCTCTGTTCTGTCTGGGATTAGGGAACATTTCACCCAGCTGAAATCCCTGCTGTTACTGATGCATTCATGTATTGCTGGGCAAAACACTGAAACCTCCCTTTGGCAGCAGCCCCGTCTCTCGAGGTGAATCAAACCCATGTCCTCCCTCTGCCAGTCCCTGAAAACACCCTGAGCGAGCACAGTTGCCCTGTCCGCATGATGCTGCTGTTTGTGGACAGCAGGACTGAGACAGAAATGCCAGGCAATTCATATTTAGGTTTCTATTTCATTAAGGGTCTCACTCGGCACAGGAGATTAGAGAGTTGCACATCTAATTTCCACTAATACCAAGATCCCCTTATGTTTTTCTTAAAGGAGTAAGATCAGATTCTGGAAGCTCTGACATTTAAGATCGGTGGACTTAGAAATTCAGCAGCTGCGGGTTTCCCCTCCTGGGTGGCTTGTTTGCTGCTGCCCGGGTCCGGGGAGGGAAGGGGGAGATGGGGGCTCAGGGACCCAGGGCCAGCAGCACCCAGCAAAGACTGTCCTGGCATTTTCTGCTGTCACCCACACAGTCCCTGCACAACAGCAACAACTTTTCAACCAAATTCAAATGAAATTGCAGCCACTTGGGCAAAACAGCTCACGAGAAATAAGTCTCAATAACCACTGGCAGTTTATGCCAAAGAAATTATGGAAATTAAGAAACAAGTTTGCAGAATTTTCAGCTCTGTAATGCACATCTATCACAGAGCAGGGAAAAACCCCTGAATAACCAGAAAAGTCAGACTCGTAAAGTCAAAAAGTTTTCTATTATTATTATTATCATCATTGTCATCACCACCACCATCATTTCCTGGAGTGCAAATTGCTACTGCCTGAACAGCCAGCGGGGTACGTACCTGTGGGGCATCCCGGTGGTGTAGGCGATGGTGTACTCATGGGAGAGCTCACAGACCCGCAGGTACCAGTTCATCTCCAGCTCCCGCAGCAGAGCCAGCCGCTGAGCACGCTGCTGCGGCTGGCCGGCCCGGGCTCGGCCCTCCTTCCCGCTTTCCAGGGAGCTCTTCAGGGCTCTCTCCCTGGTCCCCAGGGAAAGCACCGACTGCTTCCTCAGCTTCAGGGCTTCCTCGGTATTTTTATTCCCCACGGTCCCTGTGCGTGCTGCCAGCATTTTGTGTCCTGCCTCGGTGCGAAGGCAGCACCCCCAGCACTAAGTCGCTGCCCTCAAATCATTTAAACTGATTTTCAGCACGCACTTTCCTCCCTCTATAACCTCATGCCGGCCACAAAGCTGTAATTAGATATGTGTCTGCGGAGCTTAACCAGAAAGAAGAGCTGCAACCTTCTCATGGAAACATCTGTAGCAGCTTCCCGCTTGCCAGCGGGCTTCGTTTTGCAAAGAATAAGGAGGACAGTTCTTAAAAAACAACATAGAAACAAGGGCAAAGAAGCGCACCTAAACTGGACTTGTACAAAACAAGGTATTTAGATGGATAGTAGCGGAAAAAAAGGTCCAGCTTGCTAAAGCTGTAAACATCGGAGGGCTCCAGCCAACGTAGGTGAAGTCACGTGTGTGCTTGCCTCAACGGCAAACCCACAGCCACGTGGGCTCGCCCGAGCAAATTACAGCACGGTTCCTGCGGGTTGCGGCCTCGGAGCATCAGTGTCTTCACCGACCTGGCCGTGTTAGAGCTGAGCTGGCTGGTCCATCCCTCCTCCTCCTCCCATGTGCAGTGCTCCAGCTGCTTGGGTCGCCCTGTCCGGCAGGAACTTCCATTCTCCAAGGGATCTGTAGAAATTCAGGGACTTGATCACCCTTAAGATGAGAACAGCATTATGACTTTTCCTGATTCGTTTGCTGAGCAAACAGTGTTTCAGGAAAATGTATGAAAGGAGCGGATACTAGAATTGAATTAATTTCCCTCTCTGGTTTGAAAAGCAAAAGCTGATATGGAGATTACAGCACTAATCACAGCAGCCACTTTAGGAGCACAAACATATCCTTGTTTGGAGAGAGAGGCAGGCAGAGAGGAAAAAAGCCCTCTAAAGACAAGCAGGATTTTAAAGCTGTTGCACTGAAAAGAAGAGTAATCGCCCACCCGTGCCCTGCGCGGAGGATGTGTGTGTCTCACATGGAAAGGCAACTTGCAAGCAGTTGCAGAGGAATAAGGGGGCTGGATGAAGAGCTTCACCGACTCAGGGAAAAGGGACCTCTGGAGGTCTCTAGCCCAGTCTCCCACTGACAGCAGGTCTGTCATCAGCCCTAGATGAGTTTTCCCACCCAAGTCTTGCAGACCCCCAAGGCTGGAGACTCCCCCAGCCCTCTGGGCAGCCTCTTCCCACACTGCACCACCCTCTGCTGAAAAAGCTCTTTCCAACATCCATCTCAAAGCCACCAGGCTCCAAAGCTGTGGCTGGCATCCCCTGCCTTACCACCTGCCGCTCCCCAGGAGAGTTTGCATCCACCACCTTCCTCTCTCCCCTCCAGGCACTTCCAGGCTGCTGTTGGGTTCCCTCTCGGCCAAGCCGGCTAGCCCAGCTCTCACCACCCCTCCTGGACCTGGGTCCCTCCAGCTTCTGGCCAGCCAGGCAGGCTCCGCCGGGTCCCCCCCAGCTTTGGGAGCCGGGGGCCTCCTGAGCCAGACATGCTCCTGGGTAAGGTCTGCTGGCCATGCTCCCCCTGAGGAGCCTGGCACGGGGATCATCCTGCTTGCAGCAAGAGCACTCTGCTGGTTTCTGTATTCCAGGATGTGCCCACAATAAAAAAAAAAACAACAAACCCTTTTCAGGTGTTTTTTAAGAAAGCAGTTCCATTCCCTTTGGGAAGAAGTCCTATAAACTTTACCTTCCACAGAAACTGGTGTTACCCAACCTGTTTAGCAGAGATGGCACTAAAATGTTCCCTGGAAATTTTACGGAACTCTAGAAAAATGACTTGAAGTTAGAGCTGTTAACAAATTCTAGTTCTGTGCCTGTTCTAAAATGTTACCTTGTTTCTCATTAAGCTTTCTAGCACTTTCCAAATAGGAAAAGGCTTCCAGCAACTCCAGAAGCCTTTAAATCAACCCTGAGCAGCTGAAGTAATACATACTTCTTTTACAGATAAGTTCAAGCCTTATAAGATTCTTCAAGTTCTTTCACTTGGAAACTGGCTAACAAAAGCAAAATAAAGTTCTTAAACAGTGGTATAAAAGGCATATTGTGCTTACGCAGCCGTCCATGTTCATCATTTCCTTAACCACAGAAACGCCCTGTTGTTCCCAAAGACCTTAAAAGGTATCAGTCACCTTAAAAGTAAACTAAATTAAAAGCAGATGCTGACAATTTGTTCCTCTCTAAATGGAGCATTGTTGGTCGGACAGCAGGCTATTGTGAGGGGAGATGTTCCTGTAATGTCCCATTTAGGTAGGTAATGCTATCGGATATTGTCTCTTGGATGATTATATATTCTGGCAGGTAAGAAGACCCTGGCTCACCTTATAAAAAATGCAGAAAGATTGCTTTCCTGAAAGCAAAGATAGCCAGCTGGCTTTAAATATTGATACCGCATTTCTGCGGCTGTATTGAAATACTCGGCTTCCTCAGCAGCTTGCCGCGCGAGGGTGACCACGCCGTGCCAGACCTCCAGCCTGGCTCTCCAGGGAGACTGTGGGCAGCCCTGGGGCCTCTCCCAGCGGGGATGAGCACTCTGCCCCTCGAGCATCTCACCCCGCCCTCCGCAGCACCAGAAATCCTCTCCCACTTGGGTACTAGCAATCCGACATCCCACTTGTGAACACTGCTAGACCAAGACTGGCCAGCCCTTTTATTATTTCTCAGATGAGGGCTGGTGATTAATCACTTACCAGTTTTGCATGAACTCCCTTCCTGCAGAGAGAGGGGAGAAGGCGGCACGGGGGGGGAGGCCTCACCCCACACCCACTGTGGGGGCAGGCGGCCGGGGGGCCACAGGGTACGGGACCAGGGTATAGCATCCAGGCTTTGGAAATTTCTATAGGTCTTCTTACAATGCTTTATAAATTTGATTTTTATTCCAGCTGCTGTCCCTAGAGTTGGACACACAGGAGGGAAACCATCTTCGTGCCGCTCTCTGCAGAAGCACCCCCACCTGCCGGTCGGGTCCCCCCGCACCCACCCCTGGCTGGCGGGTCCCCGAGCTCAGCTGGGTCCCCAGCCGTGGCACGGCCCCCACCCAGCCCCTCGCTGCCTCACACGGGTGGGTTAATCTCTCCGCTGCCAAGCGTAATGCCCTGCACTTATCTGTATTAAACGCACAATCCCAAGCTGTCTGGAGCAAAGGGAGGTTACAGCAATAACAAGAAGCGCAGAGGTACAGAACAGCCATGAAAAAAGCGAAACAATATAGTTCACGTCACCAGTTTTAAAGCAGAACATTCCTGTAATACCCAGCCTCCCCACCTCCGGGATCAGAACAAGGGTTTAATATATTTTCCTCTGGCTCAGACACCGTTTCAGTCAAACATCCTGTTTTTCAGATGTAAATAAGAGAAGTGTTTCAGTAGATGTTATCTGCTCAGAAAAGCATTAGGTTCCCATGATGAATTAGTACACTTCACACACTCTGCGTTTTTTAAGTTTGGTTTTGTTTGTT
>VZTV01054991.1:2457-18338 GCA_013400875.1 Anhinga rufa
CCTTCCCTGGAGACATTCACACCCCGCCTGGACGCGGTCCTGTGCCTCCTGCTCTAGGTGTGCCTGCTCACACAGGGGGGTTGGACAAGATGATCTCTCGAGGTCCCTTCCAACCCCTACTGTTCTGTGATTCTGTGATTCTGTGATTATCTAATTTAATATCAATATGCCTTAGAAAGAATGCTAAATATATATTTTGTCTCAAGTAATTCCCTTATAATTGGAAGTTATACCACATTTCTGTTTCTTCCACTCTCTCCCTGCTTCCAGTAATAACAGGAGATGAACCAGTGTTCTGTTTAGCTTCTCTGGGAAAACAGAAGTAAAATTACTAAAGTCACTGATACCATTTGGGCTAAAATTTCATGCTACTGCCATCATCCTCTGCTGATCCTTCTTCAGAGTCCTTATCTGAGTTAAAAAGTGGTTCATTTGTATTCAGGTGAAAGAATGACACACATACTGCGGTGACATTTTAAAAGACAAACTGCAGCTTTATCATCTGTCTTTCTCCAGACCTAACTTCTCTCTTCAGTGCACAGTATAGGTCACTCACTACATGGTCAGAAACAAAAAAGATAGTGGCAAGAGTCAGTGTCACTTTCTCCAGATGTTCATAGCAGAGGAGCTGAAATGAAGGTCATAAGTGTTGGAGTAAGTAAGTCCCAGATGTGGGTTTGTAGTATGGTATGGTATGTTATGTCACTGGGAAAATGATCTATTTGTTTCAAGAAAGGTTCTTAAATGAGTAAGCAACTAGCTGGATAGAATACAGCTACAGTTCTGTAAAAAAACATGTCACTGGGTGTCTCAGCTACTACGATATTTCAGACAAAGTAGATGCATTGTGGCTGAATTATGTAAAACCATAGATTAACCAGTCCCCTCAGATTACAATGCCAGCATTTTAATGCGTGAATTACCATAACTGTTAAATATCTCAAATGCTACTTTTCAGAAATACGGTGGCTAGGACAATGGTGATTCCAGCTGTTGAATATTTCTATGGTGTAAGAAAAAGGCACTTCTGAGCCTGTTGTACTTTATGCAGTGGACTGGAAGGAGAGGCACAAAAGGCAGCTTTAAAGAATTTCTGCTTCCCGCCTTCCCCACACTATGCTGTACACAGTTCAGATACAGCCAGGAGCTGGGCCAAAATGTTTGGTGTGGCTATATCATACTCCATTGGACAGCTGGAATCATTTTATGTTGCTATTTTAATTTGAGACAGAAGTTGTGTCTGTTTTTCTTTTCATATTTAATCTGTTAGCTAAGACTTAGCTTTCCCTTTTCCAAAAGCTCATTTAGAATGCAGTTTATTCTACACTTCATTCTCCTTTTATTTCATCTAATTCTATTTTTAATGGCTGAGCTCTGCTTTGTTATACATCCTCTACACATTTATCTCATAATTGCCAATGGATTTGGCCCTAAGCTTCTTAAATACCATGTAAGAAGGGAGAATCTTCTTGGAATGTAAATGCTTGCATTTTAATCAAAGTGGGGGAAGAAGCTTTGTACCTGTTCTACAGGAATCCCAGAAATTTTAGAACTGAAACCTCCCCCAAGTATCAGCAAGTTTTCAGCTGCATTCTCTGAATATTATTTGTTGAGCAAGAGAAATGCATAGTAGTGACACTCTTTCCAAGATGGCAAGAAAAAGAAATGAGACACCTGAAGGACAGCTTCCTAGAGGGCTATGTAAGATAATTAAATTTGAATACCTATTTCTATATAAGAAACAGAGCTGAACAAACTCCTAATGATTAGTCCTTTAGTTCTTCTGGTTTGGCAAAGGTTCCTCACTTCAGCTTCTCAGGACAGAGGAGAAGACTGTATTCAAAGTACTCTTCAAAAAATATTTTTCTACACGCCCCTTCATGGAGCATAAAAAATAGATGTTCACTTGCTTATCCCTTTCAATATTGTATTATTGGCTCCTGTAAGACAGTTGTGTAGTGTGTGAAGGGAGCAAGAGAAGTTTATTTTATCTGGCAGCTTCTCTTCATGTCCTCTGAAACGCATTTTTTTCTGAGGCATTGAGCACAGTAATTTTCAGAACTGTTAAGTTGAGAGCAACCTCTGGTTCTCAGCAACTCTGAAAACCAGGCCATGAGCATCTCACTTTTGCTATCTTCAGAAAAAAAGGCTTAACTATAAGTGTAGAAGCTATCATTCTTAACCTTGCAGCTATCTTCTCTTATTTTGCTATGCAGGGCTTTCATTCCCTCCCTCTAGGCACTCTCTTCATCTCTCCAATATCATCACTTCTCTCCACACATATGTTCTTTCCCTCCAGTGCTTACAGTTAGTCTCCACTATTCCCTCTTCACTCTCATTTTCTATCTGATGGTTTCCAAGAAGCTGTGTGTTCTCCAAATTATCCCTCTGACTACAGTTAGTGCCTTTCCTTCCTACTCTCAGCCAATCCCATCTCTTTCCAGTCCACAAGTGACCACCACCATCCCTGTCTAGATTCTTGGTAAACAGAATTCACATTGAACAGCTGAGTAACCAATTGTTTAGTACCACCCCTTTCAACCTAGTAGTGCCATTCAATAAAATATCTACACTTGTAAGAAATACAGTAAAGATTTTATGACAAATGTGCTATGAATTGAGAAGTTTGCCACTGCAAGCATATTTATCTAAAATCATGTGGTGTACAGCTGTTGTTTGCTGGCAACACACTTAGAATGGCTGGAATATCCCATGATTAAACTGAATTATATTGTCTTTTCTAGCTTACAGAAAGCTTTTTCTTTCTTTTTTAAAATCTGCCATCCTTCTTATAGTTGTCATATGCACTTGCAAGAATTTCTCTGGCATAAACAAATTTCTCTGCTAAACAACATCAACTCCCATACTAATGGGCACACAGCATTACCAGGTTTTGTTAGAAACTGCAAAAGAAATGGTCTTCCTACTATAAGCAGAGGAATACATGTGCAGTGAGGAACTCTGATTCTGAATTCTCAGGGACTGGAATAAACTCAGCAGGACTATCTGCTGTGTCACACTAATAGGTTCTCCACAGACTCGACCACCCTCATAGCAGGAGTGTGGTACAACCCAAAGCTCTACATTCTTTTCCATCAAAGCAGTTTTTTAAAAGGCAGGGGCCAAGATTTGCAAACATAACCAGTGACTTAAAGGCAGCAGCCAAAATAAGGACTGTAAGAAATCAAGTCCACTTTGAGAATCTCCCAGAGGGGGGTAAAGCTGAAGCCCCTCGTTTCCAGCAAGCCACTTAGACTAGGACTAAACTTAGGATAAAAGACAAGCAGTACTTCTGTGCTTTTGCTGAATTTCTAAATCCATCTAACTGTTGAAAGTTGAATGGCTATGCAATTCTCTAAATTTGAAAAGTATCTAACAGATTATTAACAAGTTATGGGCTTGTAAACTACACAGCTGCATCAGTCAATGATTGCTAACAATTTTTTAAAACAGCAATGTCTTACACAAAAAACCCCAGTGATCTCACTCACTGCCACAATGATTCATTTGCTCAATAGTACGCAGGGTGCTGTAACCTTTTGCAGAGATCTTATTACCCCAGTGTTTGGCCCAGTGAATCCAACTTTTCCCACTCATAAGTCTTAGAGTCTTATAAGAATAAGAAAGGGCACATGCAGCTGCCTTTGGCTACTTTGCATGAATGTTTTGGTGCCATTTAGAAGTTGATCAAACTGGAACAGCCTTTAGCCCCTGAGAGTTAAGTTAAATTGTATTAACTGCCATCCCAATTTTTTTTTGCAGTTAATACCATGATAATAAATCTGTACATTTGAGGATAAAAGAAGAGGTATACTGAACATGATGGAGGATTAAAATAAAATGTTAATAAAATTTAGTCTGGCTGCTATTTCAGTAAATTGGATAGAAAAATTAAACTGATATGTTCATTAAATTTAAGATATCCACTCCAAATCCTCATTCAATTCACTGAGGTTACACAAATGAGAGTACACAGATTTGGCTAACAGTACAAGGAGAAGACAAGGAAAGAAATACATTCAAACTCAGAAAGCATGTATATGAGGTCAGCAGCAGGCTTTTTTTCCTTTTTGATGCAGCTGTCTTCTTTGGCTGGATGAGGGTAAAGGAAATAACTTCTCATCAGATACAAACAGCAGTACAGTCTTTGGCAAAGACAGTCTTCATACAAAGCCTGCATTACTGCACACTACTGCTCATAAAGAAAACAGACTGATGAAATTTCTTCCTGAACAGCTTAAAGTAGCAGGTAGAAAGAGAACAGGTTTGTGAAATGACTGAGGAGTTGAAGACTTGACATTAAGACACACAAGGACATACTGGAAAACCATTAAATAGTCTCTCTTTCAGTCTTCCCTGATTTGTCACCCAATTTTAATCACTCTCCATCGGCTGGTTCTCAGCCAAGCCAGTTGACTGACTGCTTATATAGGCCCCAGGTCATCAAAAGAATGAAGTAAAATATGCTAGTTTAAACCGCTGCAGTCGCAAACACATTTTGTTGAACATCTACATGGCATATGAGTACAGACTTTAAGATAACAGCACAACACAGCAGATGCTCGAAGGCCTCAAAGGCCTATGGTAAAAAAGACAAGTGAGTTTGGGAATTCTTGTATTCAAGAGTAATTAACAATTCAGTAGTCCATTTCTGATCAAAAAATAACATCTCTTCTCCTTTACCAGCAATTCCTAAGCAGGGCATTACTGCATTTAGAGAATTCCATTTTATAAGCAAATTAAATGTAATTTTTAACATGCATAGTAGAAGCATACTCAGTTCAGCTCAGGACATAAAATTCCAGGAAAGTGCCTCTTCTGAGATGAATAGCATGCTATTTGCAAAAGCCTATTCCTTCTGAAACTAACTAAAATAAAATAAAAAATAAAAGTCTTCAGATTTTTACCAGGTGTCCTTTTCCACAAATATGTTTACATCCCTAGTCTCAGTGTCTAGCTTTCTGAGGCTTCACTAAACTATTTCTACCTTTACAGATTTGAATGCTTTTATTATCTCAGATAGTACAAGAGGATCTCTGTCCATTGGCTGCTACTGAGTTGCTAGATTTTAATTAAAGTGAGCTACCTGCCCTGAAAATAGATGTCCTGACCTCTTTCCACAGATCTCCACCTCAAGCCTTTTCGTTGCCACTTCCTCACTGCTTTCTTGTCCATTATGAGAGAGCACTCACACTCCCACATACACTCCCTCTGAAGTTTTTCTGACATGACTACAGCTTCCCCGTAGATGTCCAAGCTAGCTTACTTTCCATCTTCTGCTTCTACTTCTTTCATGAGTATAAAGGTTGTTCCGTCCAAGGGCCATAAATAAGAATAGAATAAGGATTCTAACAAATAATTTTTCAACAAAAGTCTAGAGAAAAGTTTTCAAAACCTAATTTTTGAAAGTTACTCTAGTCTTCCAGCAGAATTCAAAACTTTAAAATGCATTTCAGAAAAGCAAAAGAAAAGCTAGAATTTTTAGAATTTTATGGTATTTTCTAGCCTTTGAATTTGATCTCCTGGAATGGAAGATCAGAAAAGCCGACAACTGGCTTCTTGTTCCTCTCAGAGACAAAATTACAGGAGAAAGAAAAAAAAATTACCAAATTCTGTTTACATCTAGTTTTGGTGTATTTGTGGATTATGAGAGAAATTGGGATTGACTGGGCCAAACAGTAGGGTCAAAAGAACCATGAGAAAGAACTTTCCTGACTTCATTTAGATAATATAAGAGGTCAAGCTGGTCACAGGTTTTAAATCCACATGATTTAGTCTGTGACAAGATAGTCCTGAAACCTAGGGAAGAATATCATACTGGAAAAAATGTGCCCTACATAGGGATGAGACAAAACCGATTCAATACTAAAGCCAAAACTCAGCAAATTAAAGTCTGAAAAAGAATTTTCCATATCACTACAAAAGCTACCTCCATTGTGGAAAATGTTATGATTAAGTGAACCATCAATGGTGAACCAAAATCGCAAAAGAATGGAGTTTTCATACAAGTTGTTCTAAAGTGAAATCTCCAGATGTAACCACCAGGAAAAGTATACTTTGTTAGTAGCTAGCAAAAGATGATAACTCATATTTCCAGACACATCCAAAACCACCTGTAGCCAATTCTGACTAAAATGGTGGCTTTAGTGCAAAATTGTATTACTATCTGAGAGACCCACAAGCAAACGTCCTTACTGGGAACATTAGATATGTCTTCCTTCAAGCAGGTCAGAAGAAAATCAGTATGAAATTTTCAGTGGCTCCCATGCAAATCTAGCTGTGAAAGAGATTTCTAGATCTCTACTATTCATTTAACTTTCTCCAGCTGCCAAGTAATGCACTTATTGTCAGTCATTATCTCACCTAAGCATGCCACAATATAATACCTGAAATAAATGTTATTTGAAATATAGCTGTACTTCTAAACATAAAATCAGAGTTATAAATTAATGAAAAAAAAATTCTATTGAGTAACAATTTGAATTCATACCTTCAACACATGTAAATTAGATATTTTACTGATAAACAGGCCACAGGTTGAACTTATATGGTAATTAAAATATGTTAATATTTTCTATTTGGCAATTTTGAATTGCCATGCCTTCAGTGCCAAGAGATTTCTAGAGAATGCGCACTTTCACAAAATCAGAGAATAATTACTTTTTCAGGGACTTCAGGAAATCTTATCATTGAACCTACTCAAAGTAAGGTCAACACTGAACTCAGACCAGGTTGCTGAGGATTTTTTCCATTACCGTGTAGTTTTGGTTTGTTTGTTTTTTTCTCTTGAAGCTATGTCTCAGTATATCAGTCAGGTGGTCACATCAAACTGTCATATATTTACTTCCTTTAAATCTATAATCAAAGAGAATGGAACAGATTTGCCATGTTTCATCCAATGCAAATTCTATTTTTGATTATTTTTCATCAAATGCCCCACATTGACTTATTGAGCATGTGTTTAAATATCTGTATATTTCAGACAGGTAACTTTCTGAGGACTTCAGGAAAACATCTCATCCAACCTTCTACTCAAAATAAGATCAATGCTGAACTCAGGTTGCTCAGGGCTTATTCTTTAAAGTGTAGTTTGGGGTAGGATTTTTTTCTCTCTCTCAAAGCTCCCTCTCAGTATATCAGTAGGGTGGTAGCTATGCATACTGATTTCAGAATCATGATTCTGTCATGAAAAAATAACTTCCAGCACAGTATATTGGCTCAGAGCTTAGAGCTTCTTTTCTTCTTCTCTTGGTTTTTTTTTTGTTTGTTTTGGTTTTTTTTTTTTAAAGCAAGTACTGATGAGGACAATAATATGCTAGAGTGTACTGGATGGTTTTGCCACACATTGTTCACCCAGCTTGTACAAAGATGAAACCGACACTCAACTACACAAAAGCCACCAAAAACCAGCAGATGACAATAGTGTCCCCATTTGCTTTTATCCTCCTTCAAAAACATTTCAAAGAGACATAATTTATTGTTCCCATATTTGGAAGATGACTCCCACCCTGTTTTAACTTAGTTGGAATCAAATATGTTATAGTTAATAGTTATAGTTGAACACTATAGTATCCTTCAATGTCTATTCCCTAAAATAGATTGAAACTCAATATTTTTGGTAAGAAAAACACTTTTCCCTACATAAGTTTTGAACAATGAGCGAAAACCAGGAAATGACAATGAGAAGCTAAAACTAAGAAATCATCTAGAAAATAAACCTAAGATAAATGTAAAGCTTCTGTCTTATTCCCTTTCTCCAGCTTTCATAGCAACTATTTTATAAATCATTCCAGAGTACCATATGATGAAAGCAACAATGCCCCACATCAGTAAAAAATCACTATTATACCCATCCAGAGTTCTTCTCTCCTTTCTGGAAGAACATTTATGCGAGTGAGAGTTATAATAATGGTTGGAACAAACTACCTCATGGACAGGTGCTGGGCAAGCAACCACTGAACTGGAGTGCTGCCAGTACACCTCACTCTTGGCTGGATCTTTCCACAGCAGAAAGTTTAGCCATAATGTTTGAATTTCACTCATCAGCCACTTCCCTTTTTTCACCTCTTACTCCTTCTCCTGCCAGTGTTTCCCTTTGAATGCAATGGGGCTTTGTGTAGAGGTTATTCAGAACACAATATAATTCTTAACAGTATTCGTTCAAACTTTGGATGAAACAAGAATAGCGTCAATTTTAAATCCCTAAGTAGTGGTAGGGGTAGGTATCAAAACCTTCCAGTGTTGGGAACTCTGGCTGCCTAATACAAGGTCTTTCAAGGCATGGGATTATTCTTTCCTAATTCATTTGTGGTTTTCATCTTTTCCACTCTACAAGCTTACTATTGATTTCTTAGCTTCTTCTCCTAGTGCCTTCTCCTAGTGCCTCCGAATGTAACTTCATGCTAAATACTACATTGAAAAGCCCAGGTAATTTTTGTTTGTTTGTTTATTTGTTCTGAAACTCCCCAAAAATACTTATTTAGAAAGCATTTTGGAGTGCTTATTATACAGAAAGAGTTGGTTAACAGAATTTATGTTTCAGCTGTAATCCTTCAAAGGATTGGTTTCTACACATCCCTTGCTTTTTAGTAAAGTGTTTCTGATAACATCAGCTTCAAAGTCTTCCCCCAGAACCATATCTATGGGGAAACTTGTAAGCTGGTTCAGATCCACAGCTCTTGCTCCTCAGGAAAGAGCTCTTCAAGAAAAGGCTTTCTGGTCCTTGAACTTCAGATTTGGCTCTTAACCATAATACTAAATTGACTGTGTGATGTTTCATAAAGTTCAGTGTTAAGGGTTTTGTGCCCTAAGGCATACTTTCAGAGTTAGACCAGTCTGGCTTAGATCCACAGCCAATGTATATTTTACACCGTTTACAGATTCTGCGCCCCGATCAACAACTGATTTGCCCGAACTTAGTTATTTCAGAGTCTTGATTCACAGTATTATTGCAACTTAGTCTTTAGACATTTAAGTCTAAGACATTTTCCAATAAAATGCATTTCATCATCTGGACCACAGGATGCTGCAAGACTACAGTCAGCTCTATTCTTCAGTGTTTAACATCTTTTTTGCAGAACTGTGTTCAGTGCTAAACCTGAAACTAGTCTTAATCTGGGTGCAAAATTTAATAAACTATACCATTTAGCTGAATACAGCATTGCTGAATCCAAAGAGCAAAAATACATAATGTTCACCACAAGATAGCAATTAACAATTTCTCAGTTGAAACAACATATACACAAGGAATAAAACTTCCAGAAATTCTAAAATCACAGAAATGTTAGCATCTTTATTTACCAGTGGAAGGAGACATGTAAATATGTCAATACTGCCATATGTAAAGAAATTATACTTACTCCATAAATAATTTTTAATAGTAGCAGCAAGTACAGCCAATGCTGAGGAGGTAGCAAACTAAAGAGGAGCTACTGTGCGCTCTTTTATATATAGTGACCGTTATTGTCTCTTTAAAGGAGAAATGCAGAAAGTAGAGAGCTTCAATGCAGTTTCAATACATGAAAACAAAGGTAAGTCCACAGGTTTCAAAACAGTATACAAAGAATTCACATGATAAACTAGCTGTAGGGAAGCTCTGGTTTCAGGATAAAATTTAGAAAACAGACTCCTGTGTATATATTGCTGTACTATAATTAAACTATTACACTGAAGTATAATGAAGTTAACAAAGCATAGTATTAATTATCAGTAAAAAAATAGGAACTGTCATTGCCTAATGCCTAAATTCTTCAGAGTAGTTTTTACCTATAGATATCTGAAAGGCTCAAAACACAACAGTAATAGTTTTTCAAAACATTGTGATAAATTTATTTGTCTTTATTGTCCCACAGTACATTTTAAGTAACACTGCTTTTTAAATCTTTCAGGCCTTTCAGTAATTACAGCAGGCCTGAGCCCCTTGCCATTTCCCTGCCCCTACTTATTTCTTTCTTAAATTCTCCAAATTAGGAGTAACCTTTTTCTGGTGTACATATGAGGTAGATGTACATTTTCCCAACATTCAACAAGTACAGGTTTGCAATAGTTCCCATGCCAGGCTACTTCTTTATAGGCAGTTAGTCAGAGCATTTGTCTCTGTAGCATGCACCATTTTGCATGAGTTTAGAATTGACACAATAACCACACTATAGTTGGAAGTAGATGAACAGCCTTACAGCTGCACAGCATACTGGCAGGTAAATAGAAGAGTAGTAAAAAGCAAGCTTACAGTGGAGATTTTACATATTTTAGTTACAAAGAGGAAAAAAAGCAATGACTTACCTGTGGAGCTGAGGGACTAAAAGTCACATTGGTGACAGATTCTGTGTGTCCCCCCAGTTTATGTGAAAAAGTGCTTGAATGCATTTCATATATGTAAGCCTAAAAAACAATAAGATTATATTTTCACTTTAAAGAAATATCTCTTTAGATATTCTAGAAGCACTAAGTTATTTCATAGTAGGACTAAAGATTTAGCCTACAGAAAAGTTAGAATTTCCTAATAGCTAAACAGAATTGATTTCTGTAATTCAGGATAATTTAGCAAATGTTTAAGATAACTCAAAAGAAAAAAATATTTAGAAAGAGTAATGCAATCTTTTCCACTTAAATAAGTAAACATTAGGTATATTTCAAGTAAGCAGTTAAAAAATTACCCTTTAAAAATATATTTTAAGGGTGTTATTGAGAATTTAAACCCTTTCTTTTAAGTAGAAATATGTAGAAGCCAAAACCTTGGTTTCTAAATTTGAAAATTCATGTTTGTTACTACATTAAATAACATTTTTCAGTTTCTACATAGGTCTTTGCAGTTTTTAACTGAACAGCATAGAATTCAATAACAAATCAATAATATTATGAGTGATGTGGGTATCATCAATGAGAAAAAGCATACTGCCTGCCTTTGCTTCTCAAAGGCAAAATAACTATATTCTTATTAGTACAGCCTCAAATAATGAAAAAGTGTCACTGCAAAACTGCATTAAGAAATCAAGCCAAAATTCAGTGAAAGTCACAGACATACTGATACTATGAAAATGGTTGGATTGTGATATTAAATTAGCATTATGTTACATAAGAAAAACAGAAAATGTTTTAAAATAAATCCTATAGTATAAGTCCTCTACATACGAAACACTTGTGAAAGTCACATGTAGGCACATAGGATGTTTTAGAATGGACTTATCTAGTAAAAATAACAATTATTTGCAGGATACAGTCAGACAGTATGCATGCACAAGACATATCAGAAAAGACACATAAGATATGTAGAAAATATGCAGACTTATTTGGTACATTATAAATAAAAAGTGTATCTCAAAAGAAAGAAAAATTGTAAAACATGCAATAGTCAAAGATGATAATCCAAATTTTACAGTTTCAATAAAAAATTTAAATGTTCCATTGTCTTTACTAAATCTCTGCAGTTAAGACTATGAACATGGAATTCAGAACACAGCCTAACATAAACTAAACCAAACTGTGCATAGTCACTACTACAACAATGTATTACTTTGTGACTTGTCTTAAGTTTTTTGTTGATAGTACCCTAAAATAAGTTTAATCATTGAGACCCAAGGCAGCTGAGCTTCCTTAAGCATGTGGCAAACTGCTACAAACTTGTGGACTCAGCTGACAGTCTTTCGAATTTATGAAAAGATTCATGGACCAATGCAGGTCCTGAGAAACACTTAATGCCTCACTCAGAAAACAAATCTTATCAGCCAGCTCCAAAGATTGTCTAGTTCAAACCAGCACTGAAGAAACACTGGATAGTTCTCCGTGTCAAATATTCCATTCATTACCATATTCACTGAGAGGAAAACCAAGAGGCCAACTGTAAATCTACTTAACTGCATCCAAATTATATATGTCACATATTCTGGATTCAGTCTAGGATATGGAATTAAAACAATCTAATGGCATAAATTAAGTACCTAAAAACAGACAGAAACATAGTTATCTGTTTTTAACCTCTGGATCTTTTGTAGCATTCCACACAGTTATTGCCATACTACCTGGGAAAGTAGCAGAATCCCCAGTAATGTGTTAAAATCATTGCATTCTTCTTAAAAGGATACAGCTAGTGCTTGTTAATTGGAAATTCTGCCTTAAAAAGTAAGACCTTCCTCCCTACTATTTAAACATCTAAGGAAACTGGTCATAACGAATATTTGATTGCTAGTAATTAAAAGTATCAATTCTTTTTTCATTTTAAAACACCTGGCCATACCATGGCTACTGTGACTTATACTACCTGGGACATGATCAGTTCACAAGGGAGCATATAGGTAAGGGAAAACCAAACATAAGACATAACGACACAGAAAAAAGTATTCTGATGTGTCCGTAGTCATGAAACTTTTTTCTCCGATGGAAAGTACAAGACCATATATTAGTAAATTCAGTCACACAGGACTACTCAAGTTCTTGCTGTTTCCATATAGAAACGCCACAACTGCTGTTTGTAAATACTTCCAGTTAGTCATATGTGCAAGTGCAAGTGCAAGGTCCTGCACCTGGGGAGGAACAACCCCAGGCACCAGTACAGGTTGGGGGCTGACCTGCTGGAAAGTGGCTCTGCTGAGAAGGACCTGGGAGTGCTGGTGGGCAGCAAGTGACCCTGAGCCAGCACTGTGCCCTCGTGGCCAAGAAGGCCAATTGTATCCTGGGGGGCACTAAAAGGAGTGTGGTCAGCAGGTTGAGGGAGGTCATCCTGCCCCTCTACTCTGCCCTAGTGAGGCCGCATTTGGAGTACTGTGTCCAGTTCTGGGCCCCCCAGTTCAAGAAGGACAGGGAGCTGCTGGAGCAAGTCCAGCGGAGAGCCACAAGGATGATCAAGGGACTGGAGCATCTGCCTTACGAGGAAAGGCTGAGAGTCCTGGGTTTGTTCAGCCTGGACAAGAGAAGACTGAGGGGGGATATTATCAATGTTTATAAATATCTGAAAGGTGTGTGTCAAGAGGATGGGACTGGACTCTTCTCAATGGCGCCCGATGACAGGACAAGGGGCAATGGGCACAAGTTGGAACACAGGAAGTTCCACTTAAATATGAGGAAAAACTTCTTTCCTGTGAGGGTGCCAGAGCAGTGGCACAGGCTGCCCAGAGAGGTGTGGAGTCTCCTTCCCTGGAGACATTCAAACCCCACCTGGACGTGGTCCTGTGCCCCCTGCTTTAGGTGTGCCTGCTCACACAGGGGGCTTGGACAAGATGATCCCTTGAGTTCCCTTCCAGCCCCTACTGTTCTGTGATTCTGTGATTCTGTGATAAGATTCCTCTTTATTGACATAAAAATATTAAGAGGTAGTGTTGGTTATTTACTTTACATCCTAAACAGATTACAATATTGCCAAGTAATTAGGCTTAAACAGAGAAAGTTTCAGAGTACTAACATAATAGTACCCTTCAAAATTTCCCTTATTTTAAAGGGCTACATCCATCTGTTCTCATTCTTCCATATTGGCTCTCCCTTCTTCACTCTGATGATACTATACCATGACTAAACAGGGACCAAAATTATCAGATTCTGACAACTGTGCTATCTCAGTACTTGTAACATTGTGTTTTCTTCATAGCCAAGCTTTGTCACACTTTATATCACCTGGCCTTACTGTCTAGACTTCCCACAGGACTTCCTTCTGAAAACAGAGTGCTAGCAATGATCTTTTTAATCCAGCAAGGATGAGATGTAAAGACTGCAGTCAGGTTGTACTTCACCACCACCACCACAGTGCCAGAGCAGACTACAGCGGTCATGCTCACATAATTAATAGGAATCTGCGAGTCTCAAGAAAATGAGAGATGAGATGCTGTAGAAGTCCACATTCCAGGGAGACTCCAGAAAAGAAAGGAGTACGCTAAGTGAGTGAGAGGGCAGCAAGAAGCATTACAAGCTGCACTGCAGGCTCCAGAACAGGATGCTCCTCCTCATTGAACTGACTGAAGAAAGAGAGTATACATGAAAACAGGGAGAAATCATTCTTACCAAACAGCCCCCCAAAATCATGTGGACCTCTTGTCAAAATGGTTCAATAGTATCACAACACTCAGTAATGCCATGACACTTTTTAGGTGTTTGTATCATAAAAGATTCAAATCCTGTTCCTCATAGCTATTATATATATGTCCATCCTCTTTGGAACTGTGGGAATGACCAAAAGAGGACAAATACATCATGTTTCTTAACATACTACAGAACTTTGTTAGATATAAGAACTTAAACAGAATAGAACTCAATGAGGAAAATACTGGAGAGAATAAAATCAACTCTAAAATTCAGGTGTTTGGTACATAGCATACATCCACTGAACTCCACACAACTGACACATGGGAAGCTAGTGAAATAAATTTACGACACTCCTATTGCAAGCAATTATTTCCCTTCACAAGCTAATTACTCTGCAATTGCAAGGTTTTGGATGCCTGCATCAGTTCTGCATATACTAAGACCAGTCTTTGGCAGACAGATATAAGCAGCAGACAGGACTATGCTTTCTATCACTCACCAACTTCTCTTTCTGACCCCAAACTGCCTTATTGTCACTCTTCTTTTCCTTTTCAAGCCTACTCCTCTCCCTTCTCTTTCATGGAAATAGGCACAAAGAGCCAAAGTCAAGGACAGAAAGAGTCAAGACCACAAAATGCTCTGAATCACAGATCTACAATGCCTTCCAATAATTTTTGAGCCAAGAAGAAACATGGCTCCATGTCTTAACTAAGAGAACATGTCACAGAGAGAGATGGTTAGTGAAGCTGAAAATTTTCCATCATAATCTAGTGGCTTACAGAACTTTGCCAAATTTATCCAATAAAAATTAATTTTCCATTCCAGGTTCTCAGTTTAATTTGGGGAGGAGCACATGCATTTTTGGCTTAATATCTATGTCCCAATTCCTCTCTGTATAAAATAGGTGTGATAATATTTTCTTGGGTTTTTTTAAGACAGAGCCAATGTCTGTGAAACCCAGGTATTCTAGTAATTTATGCTCTTCCACACAGTTCCTAAATGAACCATTTGGCTCATACCTGTCTTTCAAAAAATGTTATGAAGCAGTTGTGCAGCTTCAGTAGAATCTAGCAAGTGTGTATTTGGTTGTCTAAAAAGAGATGTTAGCTAATCACACTTCTCAACCTAAAAAGCATTCAAACTCTTACTTCCCACCATTCAAGAAATGTTTGTAAGCCCTGAGCTAGAGGTTAGGCTGGAATACAGCGCTCTTCTGAATCGTCAGATTGTGTAACAAGATTTGCTGGGCCAGAGAAAAGTAATGACAAGCAAGTACAAATAGAAGCCCACCTGTAGCTAACCACTGAAGCATTCATCACCATGGGAAAGACCTCTACTCTGATCTTTACTACAGAGACAACTTTCGTATTGAACAGCTGCTAGATAAAACACACAGAACATGACTGGGAACACAACTTTCCCACCCTACTTCATTCCTACAATTCTATCCTAACAGAACTAGTGTTAAGCTTCTTTCTAATACCGTATTTCTAGCCCTATAAAACTTAAATATTTAGGTGTAGTGGTTCAGCTTCAACAAAAAAAGTGGCAGAGTCCCTGACTACATCCCAGAACAGTTTATTATGTCGTGGTAGCTATCATCTTCTCTTCCAATAACTGTCCTTTTAAGGAATGTAATAGCAAATATTTTAAATCAGAGTCATTTTGACATGTAACACAATAAAATGTTATTAAAAGAAAAACATCACCATAAAAAAGTGTATAAAACCAGCTTCTGTTTAAGTAATTTTAGTCACTGATATTTAAGCTGGCCAGTGATAGTCTAAATTCTGAGAATAAAAGTTATCTTGGTGCAAGATAGAAAATAAACTTTTCAGTAAATTTATTTTTAACTGCAATAGTAACAAGAAGAA
>VZTV01054992.1:10507-22544 GCA_013400875.1 Anhinga rufa
TTACAAAAAGACCAGTGTGAAAAAAAAATTTGGGAGACTGGTGATTCATTGGCCTAATTATCCTCCATAAGACGTTAGGGTATGGGTTTAATGTTGTGGGTTGGATTCTCCCTCCCCCAGCCTGTGTCTCGTCAACGCGCATTATCCATGGGGAAAAGGAGATGCAGGTCATGTTTAAGCAGCGTTAATGAGAGCACAGGATTTTTCCTGAAGGTTAAGTTAGCCAGGTTAGCAAATTTCAGGTAAAGTATGCTTGAAAACCTTCAATTTCTTTTACTTTCTCGCCGGTAGCAGCTTCTAACGAGACTTGAAACGTTAGACAAACACAGAGAGCAGGATTCAAGCATCAGACGAACCCACTACTGTCAATAAGGGAGTACAATTTCAGCTTGACAGGAGTATTACAAGAATATACCCGCTAACGAGCAGCCTTAATTGGCCTGCATATTGTGGCTGTCACTGTTAAAACCTGTTCCTATACAGTCCTATTTTATACATCCTTTAAACGTATAGTTCTCTAAAGCAGTTAAGGAGACAATACTTTGCTCGCTGGGCTTTTGATTTTGGGTGGGAAAGAAATGGGAAGAAAAGGAAATGTCAAGAAAATAGGAAACCCTATTAAGGAAATGGTATCAGCGACTGAAAAACTACGTGAAAGTCAAACGTACAGTAAAAAAAAGCAACAGACTTTTTCGGTTTCAGTGCATTTTGTCAGTTTTGAACGTAAATTGTTATTTATCCATAGGTTGCAACGGCTGCAGAGGTTTCACTGACGTTTGCTATACTCAAATCTTTAACAGACCCCACCTTTTCCTCAGCGGGACACTTTGTCTTAAAAGTATTTGTAATTTAGTGATTTGCGGGAGTTCACTGCTCGTCCTGGCAAATCCTTCACACAATAGAGTTTAATGTGTGGCTTCAGTTTCCAGTACAGGGTCACGCTCATAAAGAATACAAATGAAAGAGAAGATATTAAAAAAAAAAAAAGTTACTGCGCATGTGCAATTGGCCGTTATTAAATGATAACAATGCAACTTCTAGATAATAAAAGTCAAAACACCAGATAGGGCAGGGCAGATCATGCCCTAATGCTGAGTAAAAGTTAAAGAAGTTATTCCTGGGCTGATTTTAAACCGCCTAACCTGCCAACTTGACCGTGAAATACCGTTGCAACCGAAGATTGCAAAAGTCATTTATATGTATAATGAAACCTTCAAAAGATCTTCCAGATCAAGTTTCAATCAATAGGATGCTTCCTACTGTCAGACTCCGGCAAACGGGGATTTGCAGTGCGGAGGCGGGAAAGACCCTCGGCACCGCGGTGCTGGTGAGGGCGAACGTAATCTTGAGGCGGTGAGGTGGGCGCGTTGTTTATTTGCACAAAAAGAAGAGAAGCGAAAGCATTTAGCTCAACAAAGCACTCCTTTACTAGGAAGAAAAGCTGTGGCTAACTATGGCACCACCTGTGATGTCCCTCACCTTCCGAGAGTTCAGTCGCAGGGCTGCGGGGAAGTGCTGTTCAAACTGCCCTGCCCCGAGAAAACAAAAGGCACGCGAGGGGAGCTCTGACAGGAGAAGAGGAAGCGTTTGAGGGCAGAGGTCCGACGCTCTGCCACCGCCTGACCCGAAGCGTGAAGCCCGTCCCGCCGCCTCTGGCTGAGGGGGGCGGCGGGGGCGAGGGAAGGCGGCCGTTCCCTGCCGCGGTGCGGTGCGGGGCGGTGCGGTGCGNGCGCCAGGCCTCGCCCCGCCGCTCGCCTCCCAGCGCGGCGCCGCGCCGAGCCGGGCCGGGCTGCCTGCCGCTGCCGGCAAACAATGGCAGCCGGCTCCAAACCCGCCATAATCACATTAACGAGATTAATCAGTGAATTAGCAGCAGTCAAACGTCAGGGTGGCAAGCGGAAACCCAACCAAGCTCGGTAATTAACTCTGGGGGGGCAGGGTAAGGGGACCGACGGCCTTATCCGTTAGGCTTTTCCCAAAGTTTACCAGTTTTCCTTCAGAAGCCTTTGGAAGATGCTGGCAGATCGAGTGGAGGGGGCGGGGGGTCAGAGGGAGACCCCAAGCTCTGCGTGCCACGAGGCAGCCCACTACACGCAGCAGCCCATCGCTTCCAGCTGAAGCCCATTGAGGAAACCCAGCCCCGCTTCCGAGAGCCCACCCCAAGCGCCAGAGATGCACTGTGCTGAACTCTGCGGGCCAGGCCAGTCCTCTGACCAAACTTCCAACGCAGATTCCAACAGGCATGGTAAATATGGCCGATGCCAAAGGGGTATTAAATCTTACTCCTTGTTAAAAACCTACCGGAAAGGTGCGTTTTCTGAAATCAGAGGGGTAGGAGAATAAAGTACCCCTTAAACACCTATCAACAATAGATTATCACAAGTTAATGCCAGATCTATTGCAGAGTGTTTTCTAAAACAAATAACGAGGAATTTTAATCATGTAACTTGTTACTTAATGTAGACAAGTCAGAGATGTGGTCTCCAGCTGACCTAAATAAAAGTGAAACTTCTCCCCACCTGAAATTCAGCACCCATGACCATTCCTCTGTTGCAAGCACAAAATAAAAAAAAAAAAAGATTCCCCTCAGGTTATAAATAAAATCCAAATGTATTTATTTGCAAAAAAGAGAGTACTGCATATCTCCTTTTCTGTCTTTAAAAGGAGTATCGTCAACCATGCAAAGCGTTTGACATGTAAAAACTCTACTTTTATGCACACACTACTTCTGCAGAAAACACACAGTTTTAAAAATCTCCTCTTTGCCTAGATAAGGCTGTGCACACTGTCCAGTGCTCAGAAGAAAATGGCATGCTTCTGTTCCATTAACTTTAATCTCTGTTAGTGACAAATAAAAGAAGCAAGCCTGTGTAACCCCTCTTCCGTAAGAGACTAAGTCATTCCTTTTTTACTAATACAAGTAATTTTCTTTTATACTCTTTGGTTACTTTTTAGCACTAAATTAATAAGATTAACAATTTTGCACTAAATATCCATGGACTAGTGTCATACTTATCTGAACTATTTTAAAATTGAAGTATAGACTATGATGGTTTCAGAGAATTAACTGAATTAGCCATCCCTTATTTACAAAGCCTTTTCTCTTTAAAGAAAAACTAGTATAGATACGAAACATTTCAGACAGTGTTCTTTCAAAATGCTACTCTCATAAGAGTGTTCCCCTCTAAAGTGCAAACCCATTGCCTTCAAACATCGTTTTAGTGTAAAAACATAGCATCTTATAATCTTTTATTTAATTGTACTCGGCTGTCAGGAGACTTGAGCATTCCAATCTGTGAAGTTTTTGTCTCCGGCTCTCCATATCAAACAAGTACCGTCCAACATGCAGCAAGTTTATATAAACAACAACATGCTTAATGCATGCAACATTATGCGTTCATATAGTAAACACACACTTCAGGATTTTGTATCAGCTATTCTACAGCCCAATATGATTTTGGCTGAACAGCAGCATTGCCAGAAGAACTTGAAAAGAGCAAACAATGGACATTTAAGTACAAGCTACAGAACGACTGCAAAAATCACAATAATCTTTCCAGTTAGCTACAAGAATCAACCCCCACCCTGCACAAAACACAGCCCACACCTGCACCGTTAACCATTTACAAGTTAAACACAAGCAAGACATTTCAGCACGGTTAAGAAACACCCTGGCTTACTACAACTTTGAAAGGATGAGGAGTAAGAAGCATACCACAGAGACCCAGAAAAGGCTGCTTTTTTCTTCATTGAACACTGAAAAGGTACCCCATGTTCCAGGGAATTAAAAAAAAATATATATATTAAAATACACCCACCAACACTGAGTAAAAAAATCAGGGGGGCTTCAAGAAGACTGCAGGGAAAAAGCTCTCACTCTCTTTAGTGTGCAGAAGCTTAGGGGGAAAAAAATGTCGCCCTGGCAGGAATGACAAATGCAGTAGGATAGGCTAGCAGGCCTGAGGGATCTGTTTTACTTCCACATACATCCTCTAATGCACGCACTCCCACTCATCCTCTCGAGATGCCTTTTTTTTTTCCTCCACTTTTTTTTTTTTTTCACCAGCTCCAAATCCCCGGCATATGACCTTCTGTTAAATAGATAAAAAAAAATTTGCTTATCAGTCATGCAAATGAGGCTGAATTCATTTTCCACAACAGATGGCCTCATAGATAATGATGATGGAAGAGAGAAAATTGAATGTCTCTCACAAGGTGGTCATGGCAACCGAGAGCAGAATAATATCAATAATAAGCTCACTGCATAATAAGGTTGTCAATCCCACAAATCAAAGTCTCCAGCTAAATCAGGTATCCCACCCCCAGCTAGTTATCAGGTAAATAGAGAAATAGAGAGCGTCCTTCTTCCTTTTAAACGAGGAGCTGTGAAAAGAAATGGTCGCTCCAGCGATTCCAGGGTATGAAGGAGAAGGAAGGAGCAGAAGAGGTTTTGCTCCACTAATTGTGTTTTATTTAATGATCCGGGGAGAGGGGTGCTGGGTTTTTCCTCTTTTTTTAGGTGGGTGTTTTTTTTTAATTATTGTTATTATTTCCACAGAGGTTTTGTTTGTGGGAGGGGGGGTGCTGGTTTGATTTTTAATAGCGAGGCTGGATTTTGAACTCGATCTGCTGCCGAAGCCTTGCCTCCCCTCCCTGTGTCTGATGTGGAGTGCTGCATTGATGCAATAGCAGCTCGCCTCAGGCTTCCACCTTGGCTCCCAGGGGGCCATCCCGCAAAATGAATCAGCAGCCATCCTGAGCAGACTGATTAAAATGAAAATGGCAAGGCACATGTCTGGGCGGAACTAGAGCTGAGCTGCGCTGCCTGTCTGGCAAGCATGCTCAATATAGCTTTTGCTAATAATGGCTTACCGCCTTTCGGTTTTTTAAAGGTATTACCATCGCCCCTTCCCCCACCCCCCGAACAGATAACGGTGGGGGGGTTCCCCCCCTTCGCTGGATACTGCTCACAGCTAGAGTTTGCCAGACTGACATGCAGTGATTGTGAAAAGACACACTTGCTTTGCAGGGATTTTCTTCGCAGATGTGCTGAAATACCAAGACAACATATTAACACGCAGCTATAAATTATTCCCAGATATTAGCTGGGAAAGAAACCTCAGAGGAAGAGGAAAGCTCAGTCACTACCACAAACATCATTTTTCCCCCCCCGTTTTTACACCTCAGCTTGCCATGGCACCTTGTGCATTATGCATCACGAGAAAATGACTGCCAGTAAACGCGGGGCAACTTCCCGGAGCAGCCCATGCACCGCGTTTGACAGCTCCGAGCTGTACGGCTAACCTCCCCCCGCCTGCCCCGGGCAGAGAGGTGCGTGCACAGGGAAAGAGCCATTTAAAGCACGCGTCTCCTGGAGTCCTTCGGTGACATGGAAACATTTTGCGGGCAGCTTCAGTGTGCAAAAACAGCACCGAGAAAACATCGATCCGTGCATGTGCGGGATCGGAAACTTGGGCAGGCTGTTGTTTCGTGCGGTGTGAGGATTGCTCTGCCGGGGGACTTTTGTTGTTGGGCTTGGTGGGGTTTTTTAAGCAAACAAAACAGGCATGTATGTGCTGTACATATGCACATGCACCCCGATGTGCCTCCGGTTAATTCCTGTTTTTAAGCCGCTGGGATTATTTTTCCCCCCCTGCCTTTCTCTCCCCCCGCCCTGCTCTCTAGCCCTGTTACTGCAGTGTGAACCAGAAATCAATAGGGCTGCTCTAATGGAGGTTCCAGCTGCAGTTGGCTGTGCAGGCACACACACACCCGCACACACACACACCCGCACAGACACTGACGTCTGTGCAGCTTTCTCAGCCGATTGGGCACCACATCGGATGTTCTGTGGAGCAAAGAATAGGAATCGCTTACAGTCTGCTAAAAAAAGAGAAAAAAAAAATGGTACCTTGCATGTCCCTGTCTCCAGGAGCCCGGGGCTGGGCTGGCCGCCCGGGCGGGCTGCGGTGCGTGAGCGGGGGGCACCCCCGGGCACCCCCAGGTGACCGCAGGAGCTGCCGGGGCGTGGAACCCCCCACTTCACAAGGGGTGTTTTTATCAGGTTACCGATTCACGCCGTGAAAGATAAGAATGCGAACACAGGAAAATAGCCACGAAAAATCAAAGCAGTTTAATTGATAAATTAATAAAGCTCTTATGCCCTTTGATGTGTTCGCAAGTATTTCTGAGCTCTGAAGAGTATTTTAATGAAAGCTTTATTTTTAAAGGCTTTGTTAGAAATTATGCACTGAACATTGAATATTTCGATGTAAGTTGCTCGCTTGCTTCCCCTTCCTTCAATAGAAAAATATTTAATTTGTTGAAGATTAGCTTCAAGTTTAATTTCCTATAGTCTTTAAGTATTCTTTATATACATACTCATGTGTAAAGCTACTCCTTGTTACTAAAACATGTTTGGGCTTTTCCCCTTTTAAACAATAAAACGCAGGCTCTGTCGGTTACCTGATGTTGTAGCTGTTTATCTCTGAAACAAGAAACAACCGTGTTGGTGAACGTCTGAAAAAATTCTAATTCTCTGCTCCCCAGATAAGGTATTCCTGGGATCTGCAGCACTGCAGAACACCTCCCCCACCACCCTGTCAATGTATTTCAACTTCAGTGTATTGACAGCAACTGCCCCAGCCTGAGTCTGGCTCCAGTGAAGCATTTATATTCCTTCCACTCAGCCCTGTGGATCTTTGCAGGGCTCAGGATGCCAACCCAGGACCCGCTCTGGAGAAATAAAGTCTGGGAAAATGAATGAATCATAAAGCCATATTGCACGACAGAGTCACATCCCAGCCTGTGTTCTACAGTTCATTCTTATGCAAGCTTTAAAAAAAATGTGGTTTAAACCCTAAAAATGATGGCATGTGGCAGGCTACTGAATAATGGGCTGTAGGAAACCTTAGAACAGAAGGGGCCCGGAAGCACAGAAGCCCACCCCTCCTCAGCATTAGCAATTACACCGTCACAGTACCCCCTCCCCAAATATTTATCTAATCTCTGCTTTAATTATTTATACTAGTTGCTTTTTTCTGCTGTCCTTGGCAGTTTGGAGCACAAATTAACTGTTCTCTGTTTCTCTGCGTGGAGACATTCTGCCTAGGGTTTTTTTCCCTTCCTCCTGCCCAATCCTTATTAAGTTTTAACCCCTTTTCTGCTGGACAGGAGGCTCAGGCTGCGTACTGTAATTGCTGTCCATTTAAAATGGCTATATTTTCAAGAGCTACCAGCCTAGCAGCAGACTGTTGACCAGACTGGTAAACATAGCGTCATAAGCAAAAGTTAAAGCATGCAGTGTGACTACTGTCCTGGAATATGAAATTAGAGTCTAAACTGTAACCGATATGCTAAAATGCATTTCTTTTGGTTTGGTGTTTGGTTTTTTGTTTTGTTTTGTTTTGTTTTGTTTTGTTTTGTTTTGTTTTGTTTTTTTTTTTTAAGAAATAAGCAGATTTCCACGTAATGGAGCTATTAGGGTGCTACTGCTTGGCTTATGCTGTATTTATTAATATCAGTGAAACTGAACAGTAGCAATTGCCCAGGGATAGATAGCCCTTACAGTGTCACTAATCCTTACATTCCTTAATCTTCCCTATCTTTTCCTAACACTGGCATTTAGCAGGCCCAGAAACACCAGCCCAGGGCATTATGACCACCACTAAGCCTGAGCATTTACTAAGTATATGTGCATTGGGTAACTACTGTTTCAATCCGAAGCTGAGCAACCCTCTGGTAATTAATGGCTGGCTCCTATGAAATCTCCAGTTGGGAAGGGGCACCATGGGCTGGTTGGCTAACTAAGTTCTTTGCCAGGATTATCCGGAAAAGCTGGTGCTAACAAAGTGTAGAGCAGATACTGGCCATTCCAGTAGCTCAGTCCCCACCTCCACATCCATGAGAGTACCTGAAAACAGTCCTTCCCAGTCCATAAAGTCTTGCTAATTTACTGACAATCTCTGATATTTTCCCAACTTAGTGACTTTGATAAAGCAGCAGGTTAGTATTGATCATACTGTATTCAGTAAGGGGGTGTAAAGATAGCTTTGATGAGCCTCAGAAAGGCATCTTGCAAATACTGCTCCAGCACAGCACAGGGACATGGTGGAAAGTACACCTAAATAAGAATAAGTGGGCTTCACCCAGACAATTCAGACAAAACATAATGCATACTGCTCAGAAGAAATTACTTTATTTCAAGCAGACCTTGCATGTTGCTCACACTGTACCCAAACTAGTAATTTATGCACAAGTGGGGCACAAATACTCTTCAGTATCTTTAAAGTGGTGGCGCACTACTTTGCTCTTGAAGCTATTAAGTTTTTATACTGAAACTGCCTAGTGTCTAGTCCCCATGAACCACCAAGCAAAAAAATATGTATATGAATGCATCCACATCTGCAGAAATCCCCTAGAATATTGGGCCCCCAAGCATCTCTTTTCCTCAAATGCACTGTCCAAAATGTCAAAAGCCATTACAAACAACCAGCCCCAGACAAAATTCTGGTGGCTCCATATAAACACTTAGCCTGAGCATTCTCCATTTGGAGCCATACATATGAGGGAACCATTTTACTGTCTAGAGTGGTACGAACACAGCATTATTTTGGAAAGTACCTAAAATAGCAGGTATCTCAAGGATGACAGCTTCAGAATATTCACACTGCAGCTTTCATGTGAATATGTAAGCAGTACTTCTGATATTTAGCAAAGGACTCTGACTAAATAGTATTTTCATCAGTGTTGCTGGCCTCAGATGCTTAAAATTACTGATTATGTCCTCAGAGTGTTTCCATGCAGGCGCACAGAGTTGCAAGCAAATTTTGCCCATGTTTCAGACTGGCATAATGCAAACTGTGTCTGGTCTGGAAGCCAGTCAGACACAGTCAAGATAATAAAAGGCCTACCAGCTACAAGAATTGGTTGAGCTAGGTGATGACTATGTGCACTCAGGACAGATGTAGTTCCAGTCCCATTTGATATGAAAACTGCAAAATACTCATACATTTGAGTCAGCTGAAGAAAAAAAACCCACCTTATTTTGGAAACAGGATAAAAATTGCAGGAAAGAGCTCTGAGCAGCAACATGCCTTCTTTATTTCCCATTGACTTCAGCAGGAAGGAGGAGCAGGCCCACAGAGATGTTAACAAATTGGAGAACTCAGAAAAAAAACAACCCAATAAAAACAATTAAGGAAATGGAGGGAACAGCTTATGGGAAAAGATTAAAAACTAAACTCACAGAATGCAAATACGAACTGAAAGAAGAACAGCTACCTCAAGGATGATGGAAGGTCCGAAACTGCAAAAAGGGAAAGATAAAGGTACCCAAAAGGGATTCCTCATACACATATATGAGAAGTCAGGGTAAGTTAAAATTGTCATAGTTAAATTCTGAGGGTTGGGAGGCGGGATGACAAGGAGGCACTAAACTTTGTGATAATGTTCTTAGGAGAATAGTGCAAGGAAGTAAGTGTCATTTACAACTGGACCAAAGAAAGCACTGGAAATTATACTGTAGGGGACAATCCTAAAATGTAATAGGTCTTTCCAGCTTCTAATTTTCATGATTCCTAGTTATTATTAGTTGCTATCCCTGTTTAAGTGATAGTCCCCACTGTAAACACTTTTGACTGAATAAGAACCCATAACGGGAATTAGAAATCTCAAATGGGGAAAAAAATTAGATAAACAAACTCCCTTATAGAACATTCAGAATTTTTCCAGCTTAAAAGTGAAAATAAAAAAGAAAATAAAGGTACATAAACTTAGCAGAAAGTAATTTTCTTCATTATTTTACAAGATTAACAAATCTGAGTCTTTTGCAGTTCTTGAAAAGACGCGTGTGCTAAATACAGGGGAGATCATTTCACAGGCGTGTACAAAACAGACGTGCAGTTTTATTTTGATAAACCTGTTACGTTCTTGTCAGACCTGTGTGCTTTGCTTTTCCTAGGGATGACCTGAGCATAGAAACATGCTACCAATACTTCAGCAAAAGAGTAACTCTATACTGATGAGAAGTCCTGCTGCCTACTCATATCCTACTCATAGCACCCTCACAGGATTTTAATTATTTGCATTACTGCAGCAGTTCAAAGCTTAATCGAAGACTTGATAGGCACACTGGTAAAAAATGTGATCTGAAGTTCTAAACAACTTAAAGATTTAAAGAAGATGACTTTTTAAATACAGACTAGCTAAAGAAAAGTTTGTGACAGAATTCATAGACTCAACACTGAGATTAGAGCATATTTCATTGCTTCTCCTATACTTTCCACAGTTGTTTATAACACCTTTTTTCCATGACATTACTTAGGAGAACAGACCTCCTGCAATAAACGTGTCTTCCTAGGGGATGTGAAGAAATTAAGAGAGAAATAGCAGGCTAGAACAGGATAGGGCATAAAGCAGGCATCATAGCAAAAAGGTTGCAGAGGAATGGTATAGAGCAGGAACTGTTTGTAAGAGCCGCAGTTGAAAGCAGGATTCACTTCAAGGTTAAGACATATACAGGTTGGTGGTTAAACTTCCATTATAGTCAGTGGAGATCTAGTCAAGACAGTCAACATTGCTTGAAGGAAATTAAGGTGGTCAGATAGGATGTGTCTACTTCAGGGAGAGATGAATAGCTCCCCAGGCTCCATCACATGTGTTTCTCCAATCTCATTTTGCTGTAAGAGGAACTAAGATGCCAAGTACGTGTTCAGGACATCTAAATTAGGAGAAAGATTCAGCTACAGACACAGAGAACTGCGTGTACATGTTTTAATCTCACCATGAATATTACTTTTTCAAGGTGATTCACTCTTCTAAACGGAGGCATCTACTGTTATCTGACACTCCTCAGCCTCCAGCTGCTGCTTCAGAAGGCACAGGTTTCCCTGTAGGTATTCCTGGACACTTCCCCCAGCCCTGTGCAATTATCTGACAAAGATGCCATTTTGAGACTGAATTAGGGTGCAGCCCCTATTGCAGCCCCTAATGACTCTTTGCTAGGTATTTTTGTACTTCTTAATAAGAAATTAAAAAAAAAAACCAGAAACTGAAAAGTTTTGCCTTGTTTTACATTTTTCTTTCGCTTTGTTTCTTTTATCCCTATCTGAAATATCACTGGTTTTCTGCTTTCAGTAGAAAAATGTCCATATCGCCAAGCACATTTTCATTAAAAAAACTGCTTAGTTCATACACTGCCTTTATTTTAAAACTTTTACTGTTTAGTTACTAAGCTTAGGTAAGTCTCAAAACTGTTTAATATTGTCTCAAAACTATGTAATATTACAAAAATTATTCAGAGGAAATATAGTCAGGAAACTTTAGTCAGGATACAATATAACTCCATTACATTTATAAGCATAAGAACTATTTGATCCAGGACAGTCAACACTTTAATATATGATTAGGCAAACATAAAACAGGACAGATACTAATCATTCACCTGGCAAATCCTCCAAGGCCTGGCAGCTTGTGTTGCACATATGGATGTCCTAAGCCAATGTTTGCATTGACACTATTGTGCTCAACACCATAGTTGACACTCTTCCACAAATCTGAAAAATTTCTGTTCAAAGCAATGCAGTCTTTTCCTATCATATGCTTGTAATGCCAAAGAATTGTGCATGTGATTGTGTAGTGAAATATATTTGCTATGTACTTCACAACGTCTTTTTGCTTCTTTTATACCTGTTGTCTGATAATTTCATTGGGAATCTTCCCCTTCATTTCTTGCATGGCCAATCATTCCTAAGCCCATTCTCCACACCCTTTATTCTTTCATAGATCATCACTCACATATCTNACATATCTCCTCTTCCATTATTATCTCTATGCCAAGCAGAGTAATTCTGGCTGTGAAGGTTCTTCCACAGAAGCTATTGCTCACCTCTGAACATCACTGTTGAATTTTTTTCCAATTTGCTTTATCTTTTTCGAGATGAGATCACCAAATGTGCATGCAAAAGTCAAGATACAGATATGGTATATTTTTAGCTATACATATGAATAGGTATATATGTGTATGTGTTGCACATGC
>VZTV01054995.1:0-15747 GCA_013400875.1 Anhinga rufa
TAAAGGTCTCTGCCTCAACAGATTTAATGCAAAGGTTTGGCTTGCTGCACGTGTGATTTCAGGCATGGTATGATAGCACGATGTAGCTTGGGACCTTTATAATATAGATCTAAGCTGAGAGCTTTTAGAACGTGAAGGAAGATGAAACATCTGGCTAGTCCTGATGAGGATCTCCAAAACACCACTGTGCCACTGGTTGTCCCATTCCATAGGCCTTAAGGTACCTGAGGTGAATATATGTAGCTATAAACAATGGCAACTGTAGTTTTCTCAGGCAATGTTGTTTCTGCAAGAAGTAGCTAGAATCCTGAAAGGCTGCCATTTAGGCAAATATCTGATTTGTGAGAGGCATAACAGCAGCACAATGGGATTTTGAAATGCTCTATAAATATGGGGGGTGGGGCAAGGGATGGGGGAGAGAGGAGATGAGGAAGGATCTGCGACAGGGAGAACCATTTCCACACAGCAAATACTTGGTGAAATGCTCACCCAAGGCATAAGTCTCTAAAAGAAAGATTTTTATCTGAGATGACTGCTCAGTGGAACATTCCTCAAACTCCCGTGCTGTTCACAGTTTTTAAAACATCCAGTTTCTGCCAGTATTTTCTGGGAGATGAATAAATAAATAGAAATCTTCCCTACTGGATTTCCAGTGTAATGTGGTATAGGGCTGAGAGACAATGAATGCAAAGCAACTTTGTGAATCAAGTCATTGCATTCAGATAAGTGGGGCAGATAAGTGGGGAGATGGACAAACACCAGTAAAATGCAAGCACATGCCACCACATAAACAGTGAAATTACAGTGTGCTCCACTATCCTGTGATAAAACTGTCAAGTGTCTCTCAACTGCCTGTCATTGACAGAAATTTTAAACCAGCTCTTACTAGCGTGATCTCACAGTGCCAGGTGCTCCCCTCTGGTCTCTCATTCATTGCTTTCCGATCACCTCCACCTTTGACAGCTGCCCTGGCTGCGGTGGGTAAGGTGAACACACCAGCATACAAACACCACACAGTGGAATGTTTTGCCTCAGCTTCTCCTGGGCGGGGTGTGTGTGTGTGATATAATGAGTAGCGATGGGATGAAATGCAAGATGATGAATGGGCTCTGCAAGGAATCTGTGCAACCATGATGTTAGAGTTGTTTAAGACAGCACCGAACAAAGGACAAGAGAAAATACTATACTGTGGGGAAAAATTCAGCAATGGCAAAGATAAGTGGCATAATGGGACTGGCAGATCTTACATTTCTCTGGTTGAGACTGCATGTCACAGCTAAGTCCGGTTCAGCTGCACACCACTTGACATGCCAAATAATACCAATCAAAGAACCACCCAACATTTACGTTAGCAAGTGTTTTTTTTTCCTTTTTAATCTTCTATCATGAACTAAAATGGCATTGTGTTCTTTAGCATATTATTAGGAGCCAGACAAAGGACTCGGAACTGCACTCTCTAGGGGATTTGGGGTTTTGCAGTACTACATGTATTACTTCTAGGGAGGACTCAGTTTCAGCTCCGTATGAAGGACTGCTGCGTGCAACTCACGCCAGGTTCTTCTGGTTTCATACTTTGTTATTATCCATTCTAAGGAGTAAAAATTATAATGGGTGTATTTATGCTAGCCACTTTTCTTCTTGCTCATTGGCCAAGCGGTTTGTCAATCTTTCTTTCTGTCCAGTTATCACCTGCCTGACAGGCCAAACTCATTACAACTTCCACTATATGGACTCAGAGATAGTGAGGAAAGGGCAAGGTTGTCTTTATGCAAAGATACTTCTTTGGGAGATGGCAAGGTGGCATTCAGGAAGCTTATGATACTGAATCAAGTAGAATGTCTGTGTGCGGTCAACTCAGAGAGGGAAATCATCATCTGTCAGAAAGGCAACAGAGAGATACATGAAATACATTTATGTCCTGCAAAACCCCAACTCTTCTAGAGAGTCCTGCCTGACTCCAAACCCTATGGGATGATATGGGAGCATATGCACCAAGTATAAATGAAATACCTATTCAGTCATGTATCCACCCAACAGTTTTTATTTCATGCCCTTTGTTGCAGTAGTATGTGATCACATTTAAAATACAGCAAGGATATGCATGTCTGGATATAAAAAAAAAAAGCTTTTCCATCCCTCCTTGTATAGCAAGAAGGTTTTAACTCATTTTAGGAAAACTGCAATTAAACTCTGCAATTCAAAAGCAACACGTTAAGTGCACATGAAACTGTGAGCAGTAAGTTGCTGGAGTTTCTGAAGAGCAGCAGGCTTCTGGAGACTCCACCAAACAGTTTTCCACTGAGGTCCAAAGGTTCTGGCTTTAAGCAGGCAGGGACTTGTTTTATGCTGCTATGAAGAGTAGTAAGAGACTTTGGATGTCTTTAGAGACTGGAACCCAAACAACATTCACATTAGAATTCAAGCTTCACAAAATTTCAGGGAATGTAACCCTGGTATTCTCTATAGTCTATCACATGGATGTACAAGGCTTAAAGCTGCATCCAAAGTTCTCAAAAATTCAGTGAAACACAAGCTGAGTATCTAAGATAGAGCCTACCTTTTGTTGCAATGATAGGTCATGCTAAATGCAAATGCGGCACTTACAAGCTAATCTCTAAAGACAACTTCCTCTGTATTACAGACTGGTAAGCAAAGACAATAATGGAATAATTAATTCTAACTTCTTTTAGAAGAGATCCAGCATAAACTGGCTAAGGACTCATTTTCACTTGTTAGTTCCTGGAAGAAGAAGTAGCTACTCTGGACACTCCCAATCAAACTGGCATTTCTCTATTATTCAGCCTTAGCACATCTATTCAGGTCTTCCTAGATTTTCCCTGCTCAGAGGAAGAGCAAGAGATAAAGGCATCATTTATACTCCAGAATTACAGGAGTTATATCTGCATGTCCTGCACTGATCATTTACATGGGAATTAATTTTACTGTTTGTGAGTGAGAATGGAAGTGCTGACATGTTTTTCAAACATTACTATGGTCTTTTTTTCTCACGGAAGTTTCACTTCCTCTCCATTTTGAAAAATTTCTCTTACCACAGAACTCTGCAGAGAAGCCTGACAAACACACTGCTCTTTAAACAGTTACGGAATCTCAACCTATCTTGAGTGCTGCCACAATTTCAGGTATAGCCTGGCAATACACGAATTACAGCACTATGTCCTGCCAGGTTTTCAGTATGTAAATCCAATATAAACATCTCTCCTGCCTTCATGTTTTTATTTCCCGATGGCCCAGCATTGTATCTAATGCATTTAACAATTACTTCATCTGAAATACTTCTGGTGGAATAATAAAAACAAATCCTGGATCCCCCTCCTCCTCTATTTCTGCTGCTTATTAACCCAAGGTGATTTAAGACGTCCTTCAGCCTTACAGCAACTGAAACTTATTTCAGGAGCTGTGTACTTAGGGACATGTGGAAGAGGTTATTTATTCCAAAGAGCCATCCAGCAATGATGATGTCATAGGAGCTAGCAAAACACCATATCAACTCGGTTAGTTTGCTACCAAATCACTGCCTGCAGTTTCCTATATGTGGTGGCACCTGCTGATATACAGGGTGTCTGAATATTACTGGCATATATATTGCTTAATTTTTATAAATACTTAAAATTAGCTTTCGTCCTCTTATTTTTAGCCTTCTTTAAACCCTGTGAGTAAACTTTTGCAGTTTTATTTGCAATAGGCAAGGATCTATCGTAAACAAGTTCCATCTCAATCTAAAGTTAAATGCAGCTCAGACATGGCAAGCTGAACTCCCAGGCAACTCTTTGACTGCTTCCTTTGCATATACAATAACAAAAGAACAGATTTGTGAATAAATTGATCTATAATGAGAACATTTTTCTATAGACTTCTGTTCAGATGTAGTTGAGTTTGAAGAACCCTGCTTCAGGTAGCTAGCATTATTGTGGCCTTTTTCAGAGCTGTTTCTAAAATTCATGGCTTCCTCTTGAGACTAGCAGTATTGAAACTTTGCTCTTGGTTCTGAGGCAACATATGCTGGTAAAAACCATCTAAGGTAACAAGTAGAGGCAATCACTTCACTATGGTTTGTCTAGTTATAACTTGCTACTGGGATGGCGAAATATCCAAACAGTGGAGAGTCTCAGACATATTTTGTGGAACACAGCATAGAATCATAGAAAACAGGGCAGAAAGGAATCCTAACAGGTCATCTAAGCCATCTCTTTCCCCAGGATAGCTATACTTGCAGTGTTCCTTGAAGGGAACAAGGATTGGGTTGGGTGGGGTGGTTTTTTACAGGCTGAACTACAGGTTTCCTATACAATCTGCAGGAAATTATTCAGCACAGTATAAACACAGCAGTATAATCCCTCTGTCTCTCATATGGGTATTGAGTAGCTTAAATACTGCTGATAAAACACTGTAGGACCTTTGCATTGCTGGATTAAAATGCATATAATTACTGAAGGTGCCTGGAGTATTTTTTCGCATGGTTTGACTCTTTTGCCATCTGATTCAGTGGGACTTAAAAGTCTATGGGAAGATCCTGTCTGACTCTGAGTAGTGAATTAGGTCCTTTATAGTACTGAGCTGTTTTTAAGTGGATTGTGACATTCTGAAATATTGAATCATGCATTATTGCTTGTAAATGTTAGTATGCTATATTCCTCATTGCAAATAGCTCATAATTAGCCTGCTGTGACTATCTCATCTGCAAATGCACCCTAAGTGGGTTACAGGACTCAGGTGATACGAATACCGTACCCTCACTGGCTACCAAACAGCACATTCCAAATATGTTATGAACAACTGTGCCATTCAGCGTGTGCTTTCTACAAAGATTCAGATATTAAATTCTCCCTCTGTAGGTACAGTGCTATATAACTTGAACATTCACTGGCCTACTGTCCTGCTATGATTAAGGCCATAATTCTTTCAAAATTCTAGGATATGTTCATAGAAATATTACTTAACACTTAATTATAATCAGGAGTGGGGAGAGAGAGGTGGCCAGAATATTATTGGGACACAATGGGAACAATAGGTGTGAAATAGCTATTTGCTACCTGGGAGCTTGGGAAGGAAAAAAGATAACAAGCATAAAGAGGAACAACGCTTTCAGTGTAAGTGTAGGTAGGTCACTTTGTGGTAGTGTTGTCTCAACAAGTGCAGTCTGCACTGGGTGAGGACCCACATACTTTTGACACCTTTCTTGCATGATGTCCTGAAGCCAGAAGTGGTCCACTGGTCTTTTTATAATTCTATTTTAATTTACACTGACCTTTCCTTTATATCTCCTTCACTAAGATGTTACAGGTAGTCACTGGTATTAGTCACTTGCTCTAAGCAATACAGGCTGGGGGATGAAGGGATTGAGAGCAGCCCTGCAGAGAAGGACTTGGGGGTACTGGTGAGCGAAAAGCTGGGCATGAGCCAGCAATGTGCGCTGGCAGCCCAGAAAGCCAGCCGTGCCCTGGGCTGCATCCCCAGCAGCGTGGGCAGCAGGGCGAGGGAGGGGATTCTGCCCCTCTGCCCCGCTCGGGTGAGACCCCCCTGCAGCGCCGCGTCCAGCTCTGGAGCCCCCAGCACAGACAGGACATGGACCTGCTGGAGCAGGTCCAGAGGAGGCCACGGAGGTGATCAGGGGCTGGAGCACCTCTGCTGTGGAGACAGGCTGAGAGAGCTGGGGGTGTTCAGCCTGGAGAAGAGAAGGCTGCGGGGAGACCTTATTGCGGCCTTCCAGTGCTTAAAGGGGGACTATAGGAAGGATGGGGATGATCTCTTTAGCAAGGCCTGTTGTGACAGGANAAGCAAGCACATTCTTTTAATGTGATCTTTCCCACACTTTTCTTTGGAAGCTCTTATCTTTTTTTTTTTCCTTTCTTCCCCCCCCCACCCCCCAATGCATTGTTTCCTACCAATTGCTCTTCTCCATTCCCTTAACCTCAAGCAAATAAAGCAGATTATGTCCCACATAATAGGATATCATCTCTAGGGAAGAATTTGGCTCTTATGTGTTCCTCTCCTACTTTCATTCTTTTCTTTATAGACTTCTCCTATGCCAATTCCTCATCTGTTACTCCTTCTCTCCCATTCACTTCTTATTCCCTTCATGGATCAGAATCTTTCCTATATCTGCTACAGACTTCTTAAGGCGTCCGTGTATGGTTAAAGGGTCCTATTAACAACAGGGATTGTTTGTATGACCTAATTAGATTTCCACAGAGACAGCCTTAATAGGCCCTTTTGGTTTTTTGGATTGTCCGCAAAGTAATAGTGCAATGGCAGTGTTCATTTTGCTTGGCTGTATCAGGCCATATATCACATCCTTTTCCTTCCAGTCCTTCAAATAAGCTTGTCTCATTCTTTCTTTGGTTTCAAATTATAGATTATAAATTTCACTTCTCTCCACTTTTCTCTATAATTTGACCCCCAGCTGTTGAAACTACTTCAAGTGATTCCCCCTGCCCACCGTCCACCCCCTTGCTAACAGTTTCATATGAAAGACAGCCCTAGCTTTAGGAACAAATGACGTCCTTTGGACCAGCTGTGTCTAATAAAAACCCAACCTCCAACTCTCACTTCCCTTCCTCAAAAGGATAAAATTGATTTGAAAGCGCTGACGATAAGATACATGGGAATACAAAATCTCCTTCAGTCAACGGACCAAAGCTATGCACTGTGACATCATTGTAACCAAAAGAAACGATGCTGTCAGTTCCTCCACTGCCCTATAACTAGAAGTTATTACACTTGTCCCATAGAAGGCATATTTGTTCATTTAATTTAGCCTTGTTTAGTCTGGCTAGAGCTATTTTCATTCCTCAAGTGCCCTGACGAACACTAGAAAATACGGGGTGCCCTCTAGGCTCCATTAGAATCAATCGATGTTGTGAAAAACACTTACTAATATTGGAAGACCACTTGAAACCATTGTACAGTCACACTGCAGAGTACCTAAACCAGGGAAACAAGATGGCATTCTGCTAGAAATGACCCTGCAGTGCCTGTTGTACACACAGACAGGACTGGTAGGTAGCATGAGCCTATACTACTTACTCTTACATGTGGGATGCCCTGGCAGTAAGACCAAAGGCCTATACATGGCTGAATACAGCTGTGTCAGAGAGCAGACGAGGTTTCAAATCACTCCGTTGCCTGGGCAGCCTAAAAAGAGAGTAGAGATGATCCTTATGACTGAGCATTCAAAAACCTTCTGTTTCCCTGTCTTTTCCTATCATGAGCCAAAGCAGATCTCTGTAATAGTGCTGCAGGCAAAACCAGTAATTTGGACCTTTTTTTTTTTTCAGTTGCCCACTGGAAATTTATTCTGTTCAGTATCTCCAAACTTCTTTAAAAACCTGCATCCCTCCCTCTTTCTTCATCCTTCTCTATTCTACTTGGATGGCTTTGGATATTACTCTAGACATGTTCGATGGAGAACATTTTCTGGAACTCTCATATGTAACGTATTATTTTAATGAGATTTCTAGTATATCTGGGTTTTAGTCAATTTAGAGATGTCACTCTCTGGTTTTAAGTTACATTTTATCCTTCAGTTCCCAAACAAAACAAGCAGATACAGGACAGCTACAAATGATTTGAGAAAAATAGTCTGGAATCGGTTTTAAAGTTCAGAAGAGGCTTCTTGTTTTAGCTATGGAATGAGGGGATTTAACTGCAATTTTAATGCCTTTGTTACAACTATACCGTGTGAAAATTTTGATGATCAAAAGGAATAACTATATTAATGCTCTATTCAAATTTTGAACGAAGGCTGCTCTTGCACATTCCCACTAGTGGCCTGATTCTGCAGGTATAACCCTTCTCTGCCACAGAAAACTGTTTAATTTCAATTAATTCAGTGGGAGTGAAGGTCACTTATCACCTTCCAGAAAGTTCTGAAGATCTTATAGGAATGTACTCTTAACTATACACAGGTGAACAGTCTAGGCAAGACGTCTGGAAAATCACAGGCTTTCTCACAGCTGCTAACACCCATGGTTCATGTAGCAAGTCACAGAAATCGTGGAGAGAGAATATCACTTGGTTTTGTCCTGGAACTGCTGCCTGCAGGATATTTTGTACAATGTAATTACAAATGAGTGTAATAATAGGGCCTCTGCGAGTTCCACTGGAAGATGGTTTCACTATTGAACAGATCTCATCATTCAGAAATGTTTCTGGTGCTCAGCTAAATGTAGTAATATCCTCTCATTAATCAGAACTGCAGTCTTGCTTTAGCTTGTTGTCATTCTACGTGATTCCGGCTCTTCTTTTGCGGATACAAATCTGCAGTGATGTAGAATAAAATATCCTGTGGTGAGGAAAGCAGTACTGTACATACTAAAAGAAATAAGGTACAGCGACTGGGAAGCATGCTGTATAGGATAAGTACTATTATTTGTAGTCAGCATTGAAAATCTGCAGAAATATGCAACTTCTGAGATAACTGGATAACTGCAAAACCAGATATGTTGACAAAACAGTTTACTGTCTTCCACTCTAGCGCCTACTATATTTCTTTCCCCCTTACTGCCTCAGAAAGCTCTCTCCTTTCTACTGCACAGAGGTTGAAATCAACCTCCTGGATCTGTTAGCGAATTCCCTCCAACCCAAAGAGGACCACTGACAACCAAAGAGGTTTCAGAAATCAAACTGTCTCCTTTGTGGTAGCACACTACAAATTTGATTTAGCAAATTTGATTTGATTTGATATTATGATACAGAAAGTTAATGTGTGAAGTTGTTCTTTGCAACAGATCCTTCCACAGATGAAGTGCTAGCGTTAATCCTATACAGCTAAGGTACCAAAACAATCACATTTCAGCTGACAGGTAGTAGTATTCTGCTGCTGCATAGAGGCAGCTTTTTGGGCCCTTATAAGGATTTTTGTATGATAAAGTTGAGAACAGTTCACAATGTAATTGGTTTATTTCCAAAATATTTGCAAGTCCTGATACCTCAAACGGGACAGTAGTATGCAATGCATATATCATCTTCTGGACCTTAAAAACTAGGTATCTCAACTGTTTCCAAAGGCACATTCTTTGCACTTCCATCTCCCTTCAAAACGTTGCATGGAGATCTCTTCTTAATCATCCTCTCTGTTCCACATCAACTCATCCAGACCAGTGGTTGGAATGCTAAACTAAATACCAACTTGCTTTCAAACACTTCATCAGTACCACACAGGAATTTCATGTTTCAAACATCAGACAAAAAAAAATGTTCTACCCCACAATATCCTAAATAAATCTCCTGGTTCAGGCACTGCAGAGCACCTTTATCTCTTCCTAGGAGTTTCATCCTGGCTGCTTACTTATCAGTGATGCCTACTATGCCGGCCATTAGCACATCGTAGCATAATGTTAAACTCATTAAGGATTATTGGAATTTCTCAAGAGAGAATCTCTAAACCTTTTGATGATCATACGACGCTGCAACACCCAGTAGTACAGTATCACTAATTGGTGGACAATGAGTTGATTAAATACAGAGTCTAGAATGAGACTCATGAGAATAAATTTCAGGACAATGAGAACCCCAGGGAGAATTTTTTAATTTTCATGAAATTGCTTCAATTACCTATTGTATTTTTCCTTTATTTCTACAAACATGACTATACAGTAAATGCTGATTTTAGTCCTACGAAACTATTTTGAGGAATCACCTTGATTCTTTTTTTTTCCCCTCTCAGTTCCTGTCTTTATCATTGTCTGAATGCTTAAGCCTTGCTCTTGCCACTGCAGATCAGGAGGAACCCCACTCAAGCCCACCCAATAGGAAGAGAAACCAGGCCCAATTTTTCGGTCTGCTTCATGGTGACAAATTATTTGGATCACTCAATAAGCCAGGAGTGAGCTTAACATGGGTGCCATGAAGCTGGGTTTGCTTTTTGGGAATTAATTGTCCCTGTTCATCCACAGCGGACACGGATGGAGCTGCCAGTAACGTTAATGCACTGGTGCTGGCTTCAGGATCTGCCCTTGGCAGCCTACAGCAGTCAGCTAAGTTAACTCACCGACAGGGCACTGTATCAAGAGCCATCCTCATCTCCTAGCTGAGGATGATCCAGTATTGCCCATTTACAGGGTTCCAATGCCATCAATCTGCAGAAACCCACAGATCACATTTGGGTTTTTCCCTGTGTCACTCAAAAGCATCTACGTAACTCCTCTGACCCCGCTCCATCCCGTCAGCTTGGCACCCTCCTGCCCTCCCAGCACGGTGGACTGCATGGAGCCAGGCACAACGCTACATGGGAGGATTTTCTCCTCATTCTGACAGGACAACCAGCCCCAGGTGCCCGGGCGGGCAAACATCCCACCTGCCTAGGGCATCCCTGGCACTGAAATGGGCACTGCTCCCTGCAGTGCAGGGATATGACAAGTTACCTGCTGAAGTAGCAGCGAGCCTGCCTTGAACTAGCTTGGGTTTGCTCCTCTCAGCGGGGGACGGGTGAGCTGCCTCTGCCCGTCCGGGTCCGGGCCCTCTGCCTCGGCAGGCGGCTGCGGCGCCAGCCCCGCGGCGGGGGCGCCGGGCCGTTACGCGCTCGGAGGCGCACGGAGGCACCGAGCGGCGGTGACGCGGCCCTGAGGCGCGGAGCGGCACGCACGAGCGCGGCACGCCGCGCTGCGCACGAAGCNGTGGGGAGGGTGAATAAGGGCTGGAGGATGAATTAGCAAATTCAGAACAAATGCGGGGTTTGTGCGTTTGTTGTTCGCGAAGTGTGTTACGAATGACCTGAAGCTTTTGACTGTGCCGTTTCAAAGTCAAAAAGCAACTTAGTGTTAATTTCGATGAAAAGCCTGAAGATTTGTTTTTTTCTAAAGTCTCTATTTCCAACATTACATTTATTTTTGCTTATAAAGGTGGACAGCTTTAATCAAAATGCTATTTTTCTTTGAAATGTATGCAGCAGATCCATACCTTTCAGGTCGCATGTTTTGCTCCCCAGTTCCCCCCCATGTCTTCTGCACCCTGGGACAAAATTACTTCAGGCCTAGATCCTTTGGTGGCACACAGCCGCTTCACTCAGCGAAGCAGGACTGGCTTGTCTAGGAAACCTGTGAATATGCACAATCGTAAATAGGTTTTTAGTAGTTGTTTAGTAATAACTCCCATTATTTGTAGGGTTGTACAGTGATAGAGCAAGGCTCCAAGGGACTTGATGTCTGTGAGACCTGGGCTAAAAATGAATATTTCACATGATGAAACATTAAACAGTGGGAGCCAGATGAGAGAAGCGGAGTGCTGATGAGAAGGTGGAGAGGCTGGACAAGCCAGGTGTGACGGAACAAGTTTATTTATTAATTTATAGGAGAAGCCTGACACTCATATCACATAACCTTTTTGAATCCTAGTTGAAGTAACATCATCCCCTACATCTAAATTATCTACCATTTCAACTGTAAACGAAGTTTTGGTGGGTATTTATGCATTAACTATAAAGGATTTGCTGCTATAAATAAAATAATAGCATTGTAACACTGAATCTTCTGAGTGGAGCCACAGCTTCTATTTTAAAAGAACCGTTTGTCAACATAGTTTATAAGGATTTCCTCCTTCCCAAGATAAACTGTGTAAGCAAATTGACTCTTGGTTGGTTGTTTTGGCATTTTTTACTCATTTTAAATGCATCTGTATTAGAGTTACTGGGGTAACTGTCTCTACCCCTAGCCAATACCAATATTCTCATGCTGGTTTTAAGTATAGGCAAGGTCTTAGTTTTCCATCTTAAACTATCATTGTGTTCCTGTGCTAGCTGTGAAATTAGTGAAAACACACTGTTCTGGAAAGCTGAATGAACCTCCTTTTGATGGAAATGGGAATTTTTGGCTGAATTGTATGACAACACAATTTCCAATCACAAACTATAATGTGAAAATATTAAAAAAAAAAAAGGAGGAAAATCCATTGAAAGTCCAGTATTTCTTGTGGTTTCCCAAACAAATACGGTTTCATTATCAGGTATTTTTTAGTTAAAAAAAGTTGTTAAAAAAGCAAACAAAACTTCTATATGGAAATTCTTAGAGTTCTCTCTTTTGCTTTAACATTTGGTAAATATTTCTCTAAGTTGTTTGAATTTAGTCTATCCAGATATGTCAACTGAAATGCATTTAAATTCTGGTTCAGACATAGTTACAAGCTGTGCGAGGTGCTTTAAAGAAAGGCTTGAAAAGTTAGTATAAGTGGGTTCAAACATTTGCCATTCTAGAACTAATATTCCTACTTTCTTCCTATTCTTAAGGTGGGAAATATCAGGGAAATAGGTACTTCGGTAATGTACACGCTATGAACAGTGCTAAGAATAGCCTCTGTCTAGATCATGGTTGTCCCCACTGGGAATCGTTGCAAACAAAACGATAACACAAATGGTTGACAAGGCTTGAACGGCATCTATGAATGAAGGGCACCTCATCCATTGATAGGGAAGGGCCTGGCGGTTTTAGCTGAGTCTGTAAGCTTAGTCTTAGTCTATGGCTGAGCGTCATGTTTGCATTCTGGTGATCTCTGCTGGAAGAGCTTGATGTTGACATAGGCTAGTGCCCACATGGTTCTTGCTGTGAACCGTGTGGCTGTCAACTCATTCTGAAGCAGAGCTTTAGCACTGTCTTATACCATATCTCCTGCCATGAGTGCCTCGGAGTAGAATAGGTCCTGTGTGCTCCCTCGCAGGCACTGCTGCTGTGCTGAGGCAACCGCAGTGCCCTACAGAGACTCACATGTTCTCCTGATTATCCAGCACACTTAAACTTTGAGTTATAAGGGTGACCCCAGCCAGTTGGCTGAAAAAATATATTTGACATCATTGAAAATGTATGCTGCTGCTGAAGCATGGATTTTAATTTGAGGAAAATGTCGGCCATAATCTAGCGTACATTAAAAAATATATCTTTTTATTTCCATATGGGTCACGTTAAGGAAAATATTAAAAAAAAAAAAAAGCCAACCCTATTATATGAAGTCTCATTAAAGCAGCCTGGAAAAGTTTAGCCAATTTACAGGCTATACATCTTAATCTCCCCAAATTACAGGAACGATAGAAAAACGGGTGGTTGAGAGGGAAAGCGGGACCAGCAGAACCTGGCTGGGGGCCAAACAATGGATCAAGTAGCCCTTGCTTTCACTTGACTGCTACCCCTTGTTATTTAAAGAAAAAAAAAAAGGATTTTCAAAGAAAGGCCTGGAAATGGCAAAGCATGGAAGGTACTTCCTTCTCCAGATGAAAACTAAGACCAAAGCTTGGTTATTTTAACATGGTGCCTTGCCCCAGCTCTCTACTGTCAAGAGAAGAGATTTCTGAGATTTCCTGAGAGAAAATAAAGTATCTGTAATTCTGTTCTTGGTAAAACTGGGGCAGGAGGGACAGCGTGGCACATGACGGGAATGGGACCCATGCATTAGTAGTAAACAAGAGAATATCTTTCTTACAGCTCAAGGAGAGAAGGTAATAACTGCACGGTTTTCTGTTTGAGTGACTGTTTAGCTATGTATTCATGAAACTTTTTTTTTCCTTCTGTAGCTGTTAGCAGGCAGGTGTTTTAAGTACTGACTGTACCATCTCTGATAGCATCTGCAGGGGAGCCAAGGGCAGGATGGGTATAGAGGTGCTAAAGAATGCAGGGACAAAACAGCCAGAGGCAAAAGGAAGGAAGCAGTCAGATATAAAATGGCAGAAAGGTAATTGTTCTGACTAAGTTCAGTGCTGTATGTGTGAAAAACTACCTGGTTGCTGCCTTTGCTGCTGTTGCACTGTGTTGCAGGGCTCTACTCCAATGGCAAGAGAGGCTGTGTGAAGGGAGTGTGGAGAAGTGGGGGAAAATCATTGTTGCCTCTTGTAATGGTCTAACAGACCAGACACTGCAGAAAACATTAAAAGGAGGTGAAGTGTCCTGACATGAATTAGCGGGTGTGTTAAGAGCCAGCAAGGGGAACAAACTGAATTAGCAGAAAGACAAGGAGAAAAGCTACAAGATCTTGAGTGTTTGCAAATCAGCCTGCTCTTGGCTAAAGCCAAGGCTGGCTTAATGCATGCACTTGTGAAGAGAGTAGGGTAGAGAAGGAATATAACTGCTGGAAAGGTATTGGGTTGGTCTAAAAGAAACGTTTTGTTTCTGTAGTATTTCCAGTGAACGAGAACTTGCAGCTGCAGCTCGGACCCAAAATGTGTGGCAGAAATCAGTGGTGTTTTCTCCTTGTAGGTCTGATTACAGTTGACCAACCTCTTCTCTTGCTTCTCTTGTACCTAGAAAGCACACTGGTGGCAAGCTGTCTGTCTACCTAGGTAGGTGGAGGGGCTCACTGTTCACTTCCCTGTCCAGTAAAGATGAATGCGTCTATGCTGACATTAACCTGCTGTGCATTTATACGTTTATTAGGCAAATTACAGATGACTGGCAAAGCAGTTCTGTACTTTTTGGGGAAGGCTTCGTTCACTCAACCATCTATTTTATGCTTTCAGATCAGGGTATCTGCCGCAGGGGTAGTTGCTGGAGACGAGTATTTTTCTGTGCTCTGGTAGGCAGTCTTTCACTATGGTGTTGCATGAGCCGGATCTTGAAATCTTCTCTTACTGCCTTCCTATTCCTCAAGCCCTCTGGCCAGGGATTGCCCCATTATCAATGTAACAACCGAAGGGAGGGGTTACGCTTTTTGTGTGGCCAGCTCTGGCTTGTTTGAGGAGTTTCCTGCTGACTTGTTTGCTCGAGGAAACTTACAGCTTGGTAGATGGGTTGCACAGCCTGCTTTCTTGTGTATTTCAGAGTGGGTTTTGCACGTATGTATGTCTGTGTTTGCCATGCCCTACCTAGTTCTTCTTTTGTATAGTACTTTGAAACATTGCTGGTAGGGGCTAAGGCATTTTGTGTGCCTTCGATGTGAAATGGGTCTTACAGTACGTGCATGTGGTAATGTTAATATGGGTGTGTCTTGGAGGCAAGTTTATTAATACAACTGGAGATAATGGCCTTGGCAAGATCTTGAAGCATCCTGCTCCATTAAATTATAGACTCTGTGGAGACAAAGAGATTAGGGAGAGCAAGGAAGATTATTTCACAAAACAAAATATCATTGTAATTTGCTAGTCTTAAAAACTTTGCGGAATTTGGTGGGAAAAATTAGAGGCCTTAAACATGCTGAAGTTCCTTCAGCTAGACTTGATGAATGACTAGCTCCACCTTACCAGTTTGTGTCCAAGAATGCACAAAGCAATATATGTTTCTACAGTCATATTGTTAAAAATATTTGTGAGTGATCAGTGGCACATTTGGAAAAAAAAGAATTCTTGGCTTTGTAGAGGCCTGCTAGGATAAGTAACAGTGCATATTTTCTCCTGATTAATTTAATTTTTTCCATCCCTGTTTTTGTTCATGGCTTGTCTGCAAACAGACCATAGAACATCCCAACTATTCAACATTTGTGAATTCCTTTTATCATGTTAAATTCAAACACTTCAAGGCAGGGGACATGACTTCTTATATGTTCCTACCATGCCTAATACAGTAACATCTCAGTCTGGACTGAATTTGGTTGTCTGGGCAATGCTTCTCCTATGTGTGGTAATTTATTTTCAGTAGAGATTTTTGGGCCACTTTACCTGTTCCTTGTGTAATCCATCTTTTAACGCTTTCTTTTGTTGGAGTAAATGTTGAAGATTTTCCCAGCATTTCCACTGGGTTTTCATGACTTCTTTCCAGTTCCTCCGTCTGTTCATATTCACGTTATACAGCTCTGCTATGGGCTTAGTGACTTTGATGT
>VZTV01054998.1:669-18571 GCA_013400875.1 Anhinga rufa
GGAGGGCGGCCCGAAGGTGGCCCCGGGAGCAGCGGAGGCGGCTCGGCGGCGGCTCCCGGCGCCTCGGGAAAGGTCGCCGCGAAATCCCCTTCCCGGCCGCGGCGGCTCCGGTACGGCTGTGGTAACGGGGGTGCCCCCGGCCCGGGTGACCATGCCTCCCGCCTGCAGGCGGTGGCCGGTGTGCTTGCTGGTGGTCGCCTGCCTGATGCCCAGACCATCCCCGGGCCAGGAGTGCTCCGCGCAGAAAATGGAGAATATCATCATCGATATAAACTTATCTCTGCCCAGAGGCATCCGGGGCGCAGAGCCCCTGTACGCCCCGAGCCCAGCGGCTTGCATTCGCGCTTGCTGCTCGGGGGAGAAGCTGCCAGGTAACCGGCTCCTCTTCGGCCTTGTCTGTCACTGCGAACGAGCGAGCGCTTGGGAAGTCGCTTCTGGAGTTGTCTGGGACGAGGGTGTTCTCCGTGTCCAGCGCGGAAGCGTTCCTTTACCCTTTCATTCGCACTGCGACTGGTGGCAGCTTGCGGCTGCTTTGCCGTTTTGCCGAGCGCGGTGCTAAATCTTCATGCGAGATCCCAGAGTGCTCGTGGAAAGAGTTGCGGTAAAGAAACGGCGGTAATTTTAATTGCTAAAAAACTCTCAGACCCCCAAACTCTTAAGATGCGTTAAGCTGCATTTAGCAGCCGCACTACAAAGTAGTACGTGTTTTGCGCTACGTGTAATTTTGGTCAAAAATGAGCGTGCTCACCCTTCTCTGAGGCAGCTGGTTTGCATCAAGCTCTTGGAGCAGTGGGAGGTACAGCAGCAAATTAGAAAACGACAGTGGTAAAGTAACCCCCCAAGCACCAACAAAGCCGAGAGATACCTGCGATGCGATGGGGAAAGTATAAATTATTTCCTTCCCCATGAGTGTATCAAGGAGGTTTTCAGATTTATCAGGATTTGTAAGCGAGAAATTGTTATGTAAAGTGGTGCCGGTGCGGTATGGGTGAGGGGAGGATGAGGGATTAGAGTCATTGTTTTGCCAAGTTCATCTGTACAGGAAGAGGAAGGTGTGACCTTTCGTATATTGGCCCTGGGCCATTCTTCTGCAGTCCTGGGTGTTTTTTCCTGTAGGAATGTTGTATGTTAGTACTTTTCCTCTTACTCACACGAGGAAAAACTAATTTAACAGACCAGAGCATATTATCAGGATGGTATGAAAGTTTTTATTGCTGAAATAAGTATACATCATATTTTGCAGGAGACAAGAAGTGTAATTTGGTGATTTTTGATGCTCGAAGGACAAGCGCCCATCCAAGCTGCTACCTGTTTTACTGTCCTAGCACAGAGGCTTGTCCAATGAAACCCGCGACAGGATTCGTGAGCTACAAGATAACTAGAGGTAAATAGTAGTAAAAGCCACCGGTCCCCACACTAGATGACCTTTGCACCTGTGGCTTTTCAGTAGTGACCAGAAAATTTTTGGCGGCTGCTTTTTCAGTAAAATGTTCTAAGCCTGGCACTGTAATTTGAAAACGCTGCTCTTTTGCTTTGTGGGAGATGGATGGGCAGGTGTGTGGTGAGCTCCTGCGTGGGCCCGGCTTCCCAGCTGGAATGACATCCCGACGCTTATGAAACTCCTTCACTTTAGATTCAGAACGCCTCATAATTTTCCCTTGCTTAAAACAAAAGGAAGCTGCTTCCATCTTGATATATTCAAGAAGGAAAATTTCCTGTACATAATACTGAAGAGTATCGCTGAAAGCAATAGAAATACGATGCCCTTATAGCCATCTGTGTATTCAAAGGATCCATGCTACACTGATGAATACCATATACACACAGGCAGAAACACCGAGCAAATGTTGGGCAAGCCTTGGAGGACCGCTGTGACGTTGCTGAGTAATTGGCAATAGTAATCATTATTTTCTGCTTTCAGTTAGGGAACCTGAAGCGCAGATGCAAGCGGACTAAGCTCAAAGCTTTATGGCATGTGGGCTGCACACTCAGAAGTTTCTTGCTATCTGTCACGTGCTGTGCAATTTTTAATAGCAAGTCTTACTTGTTGACTTGCACCAGACCTGTTTGAACGGCTCAGATAAGCAACTGATAATTAGACTGTCTTCCTGCCAAGAGTTCACAAGGTGGTTTCAATGTGGCTTGCTTGAGAGAGCAGTAATTTTGTATTTCCAGAGACTGAACTTTTGCTGAAAAAGAGAACTTTTCCAGGAGGAACTGTGCAAAGAGCAACAGCAGGATATGTAGAAAGATTATTCACATAATGTTACTAAATATTTTTGTGCAAGCACAACCGCACAAGAATTGAGCAAAAGCAATGTGCAACAAATGAATTGCATGTCTATAAAATTATCATTAGAACTATTCTTTTCTCCAGCTCTTTCTCCCATAGAAAAATATAGGGGTTCCAAACAAAGAAACAGGAAATGTAATCATGCTTGTGCTTTCCTCCTGCGTGTAGTGTAAAGCTCAGTTAACAACTTCATTGCATATACCATCTATTTTTCATTTTGCATTTCTTTAGCTTCTGTGAACATTGAATTATGGAAAGATTACGCTAGGTTATTTACCTTATGTTCCCAAGAAGTCTCCACAGGTAGCACCTGAGCAGTGTTCGTACTGATAAACATTTCAAGCTGTGTTTTTTTTTTTTTCACGTGAGAATCTGCCTGTGGTTACACTGAAAACCAAACTAAAAGGGGGAACAATACTCCATTGGTAATAAAGCAACTTAAAATACTGACATTATGTTAGTAATGAGATTTTGGTTTTCTTTTTTTAACTATCCTTGTGGCTTGGTAACTCGTGGAAACAGCGTATGCTCCTGGTCCCAGTCGCAAAGTGCTATTGCTGAAAAGAAATAACATTTCTGATTTCTGCTCTTCGTGTGCTACTTTGGTATTTGCCTTATCCACTCCACTAAAATACTGGTGGCTTCTAGAAAAGTATGCTCAGGAGGTACTTTGTGTTTAGGAGTGACAACCCTGAAGTTTGGTTTCTGATGCAGCTTAATGGATTTGAGATATCAGCAGGACCACTTTGTTTTTTTAATCTCTTTTTAGAGGCTGACTTGTGTAGTGCCCTTGTTCTTTCTTACCAACAAGCGCATCTATCCTAGTGCCCCAGCTGTACCTTGCATGTGACAGTTTTGGGCAATTGCATTTGGGAGCTTGTGGTCTAAAATGGAGACAAAGAATACTATAAAATCAGTGTTTGATGCTGAAAATGTGGAGTAGAGTTAGTTAGTGCAGGCAGTTAATTAATCCGAGTGCTGCAGGGTAGCAGTGATACTTAACCCCGGTATGGGACTCTTCATGTAGCCTCCCTGTGCTCCCTCCACCCGCCCTCTGAATGCTAAGTGCGAGCTCCACACTTTTCTAGCTGTTGCCCAAGCAAGCGAATTGAAGATGACATAGCATGCTCTAAATGCTTTGTAGCTGTCGCACAACATCCACTGCTTGTTTAAATGCAGGGGGGAGGAGTGTCCATGGGAGTGCATCAGGAACAGGGAAAAAGTGAGCTGGGGACTGACTCTGTGGTGTTGACAGGCCATTTCCTTGCTGGTGTGGAAATGCATCCAGAGCTGCAAAAGCAGCTGTGAGTTTGGGCATCTTTGACCATATCGTTTCTGATTCTCTAGTAACTGAACATTTCGTTATTTAAAGCCACTCTCTAAAAACAGAGTGTGGCATTTCTCTAAGTTAGACCTTGTGGTTGGAGTCTGTTATCTCTATGTAGGATCTTACTTTGCTAACAAGCTGGTGTCTGACTGGAAGGTTAGGATAAAAATTGGTGTCGATGATTCAGGTGAAGTATTTGCTGTGCTCTTGTTTAAAGCATTGCCAGATTTTTTGTTGTTGTTTTGGGGGGTTTAGGGTTTGGTTGGTTTTGGGTTTGGGTTTTTTTTTTTTTTGCATTTCACTTTTTGTGGAGTCTTAAGGCTTGGAGATATATATTAAAACAGCAGCCAAGTAGGCTTCTTTGCATGTATAATAAAACTAAAATAAATCCACCCCTCTAGATAAGAGTTCCTACTTGAGAAAAAAGTGACAATGAAAATGTCATGGACTTTTCGTTCTTTATTTGAGTTCCAGTGCAGTTAACAAACCTCTGTTTCTATCAAAAAAGAGATGAGTGAGAGTCAGAACTACTCGAGAGGATGTTCCCTTTTAAATGTTCTGTGCTGCAACTGAATGATAACAATTCTTTATTTATATATACACATGCATATATTCTATATCTCTGTGTGTGTGTATGAAAAATCTGAATGGTAACAGCCATTCTTCCCAAGAGCTCGTGCTCGCCCAAAGTCTCTCTATAATACCTGTGCAGAATCAGATAGCTGCTTGGATTATTGATTGTATGGAATTTCTGTCATATAATGATGTTGCCCTGCTTCCAGATTCTGTTAAATAACATTCATTATGTTATATCCATTCTGTTAAATAACACTCACCCACCTGGTTTGCAAGCAATACATATCAGCTTCTGGAGAAACGATCAAGTCTGCTTCTTATGGAGGCCTTCACTGAAAATGCCTCTGAGACCCTTGGAACAGTGTCTTTCTTGTGTGGCAGCAGGAGCTCAGGTCTTTCCTACAAATCAGTATGCGTATAAAGTAGTCTACAAAATGGGGATATTATTGCCACCTTGTATCATAAGACAATTTTTGTATGTGCATTGTATCAAACAATCACAGGGTGCTTGGATATTACAAGAAAGGGGAGTATATAATCATCTTGGCGAGGTGGAAATGTGTGCATCTGACACATAGAAGTGAGGTTGATAATATCTGCTTCTTAACTGACAGAGGCTGAGAATGGTTTAAAGGCAATGGGCCAACTCGCTCTGCATTGCACTGCTAAATAGGAGTATAAAATGATCAGATTGGGATGCTTGCTCTGCACAGGTGAATTCTGTAAGAAGCGGCAGTCAGGGTCTGGTGTGCCCAGGCTTGAGGCTGACAAGTCTTATGATACAGAATTTAAGTCATTCACCATATTTTAAAGAAAGGAAGATCTTGATGCTTCAGTTTCAGTAGTCCTTACTTTCTGGAGCCCCCTTATAGCTGTCTTACTAAGAAATACAAATTGTTAGCGTAAGCCTGTGGTAGTCAAAAATAGATTTAATAATTAAATACTGGTATTTCCTGTCTATTTCCAGACACCCATGCCCTGGAAGATACATCCTTCAAAAGCGAGGACTTTTCTTCACATGGGTATTCTTTGTCTTCGGATGCTGGAGCCTTTATTTCTCACAGTCAGACTAGCCATCAGAATCGTACTGCTGCTTTGCAACAATCTGTCTTTCATCAGGCACCTGAACTCCTAAACCACGTGGCCAAGCATTTAGACAACAGTGAATTTCATACAGTTTTTCCTGAATCTCAAAGGGCAAAACACCCTGAGAGCTTAGACCCCATCCCAAGGCAGAAAGTAATTAACCTGCCATCAAGTATGTCTTCTGCTGTTCAAATTGGAAACCCTTCCGCTTTGCTCCCCACCACTCAGTCTAGTGTTCCCGAACCCAGCAGTACCACTCTTGCTGCTCTGCCTACAAGTACCACCGGACTGGAATCTCACACGGCCTCTCTGCCTACTGGTGGTGCTAAACCTACTGCTGTCACCACCACCTCCACGGCTACCTCTCTTCCTGCTGTGAATACTAGAGCTAAACTTGATATCCCTGCTGCTGTTACTCATGTTCCTCTTTCCAGTCCCACAACTTCTGCTTCTACTTCAGCAACCAAACAGGTGACCACAAATTCCAGATCTGGTACCGCCCTGTCAGGGCTAAGAACTCCAGCCATCCCTCCTGAGCCAACAGTTGCCTCTTCCAATGATACCAGCCATGTTACCCTCCTCTCTTTTTCAGGTTCCTCTCTGCCTACTAGTGATTCCCCCGTGGCTTCCCAGAATGACCCTCAGGGTTATGACCCATCTGATTCAGAAAGCTACCTGCCAGAGAGCATTCTGAGAGGGAAAAGTGTCGTTCAGATGGGAGAAAAAAGCAGCCTTGTAGCGGCTTTGCTTTTTGGGGTGATATTCTTGTTACTAGTAATTGCACTGACGGGGAAGAAAATACATGAATCTCTTCAGAAGAGACATTATACCAGGCTGGATTACTTGATCAATGGAATGTATGCTGATGTATGATGGGGAGTGGGAATAATATTGTGAGGAGCATCTCTCATCTTTGAGAGGACAACTCTGAAACGGAACAGTAGATACTGAAATCTCAGAAGAGGAGGGATTCCTTTTTTCCTACTAATGGGGAAAGCGGCAGATGGCTTTGGTGGGGAAGGGAACTGCTTTTTTCTGTGCTGAACTGTAATGTCTATCACTTTTGATTTATTCCTAAATCCAGAAAATAAACACTAAAAGCCAAGTCAAGCTAAGAAGATATTTTATTTAAGGAGATAAAGCATTTGAAGAGCTTAATCTGTACTGTGACAAGATTAGTGGAATAGAAGTATACCTAATAAATTGACTACCTGTGCAGCGCCCAAGTGTTTGCAATGCTATTTGCACCCAAATGCCCTGGTGTTACATGACTGCCTGGCAATCCTATTTGCTCTATCTGTAGCCTGAAAGGGGCACTTAGTAGTAGAGCTTTGCATCCAAATGATTTTAAGTACAAACAGTAAAAATCGTAGTACACAAAACATAGTGGGCTTAATTTTCCTTAGCTACATATAGTTCATGGATATATATGTATCTTCAGTGGGGTTTTTTTTTGCACACATCACAAGCTATCCTTTAAGCCACGTGCTGCAAATTTGAGTCTGCCTCTTCCAAAGAGCTTGCCACCCTGTAGCATATTGAGTTTTTGCTTTATGTATCAAAGAGAAAGAGTTTTTATCGTATCAAAGTAAAGCAAGCTGCAGGCAAGGACTTTCATGACAAACATCATGACCAAGTGACCTGGCATATGCACAAGACAGGATCTGTTCTAATACACCTAAATCCCTAAGAGTTGAGACTCAACACCTGATTGCAGAGCAGGCAGAAACTTGTGAAGGGGCTTAGCAAAGACAACAGCTGTATTATTGGCAGAAGACACAGAAAAGGTGTGGTCTCCCATTTGCTGAACATCTAGAGGGATCAAATAGAAGCAAGAAAGTTTTAAAGGGAAATGGTTGTTATGTAGGAGGGTAGCTCAAAAAAGTTTCCTGCAGGAGCAGATGAACAAGGTTGCATTATCTTCATGTTTTTGGCGTTCTCCTACTTCCCTCACCAGGCTGGCGGCTCTCGAAAGAGCTTCTTGCAACTATGCTGGACTTGCTGTCCTTTCTGAACACACAGAGCTCTTACTGGTGCTCAAAGCACACCCTCTTTGCTTCTAGAGTCATCTTCAGGTGACTGGTAATAAGCGTAGCTGCTCTGTATGTTTCCCCACCTCTGGAACAAGAGATGAGTGAGAGTATGTGTGAGCATCTGCTGCTCTCTACACAACTTCCAGTTCGTGTTATTCACATTTCCCTTCACATACACCCAGCCTAAAAACCGGTTTTTAGAATGAAAGGCTAGATTTCAAAGTATCCGGGTGGCAGGCAGCAAAATCAACAACAAACACCAAGACAGAGAAGGAAGAGCGCCTCATGAATACAAGGATATAATTCTACTACAAAATACGAAACGTGACTCACATCCCAGAGGTTCTTAGATCTGTCAAGCTCAGTGCAGTGGGAAGCAGGTGTCATCCAAAAATGGCCTCGAGGCAAGTTTTCTGAGAGCTCTAACAATAACTTTATGCAGAAAATTCTCTGAAAATTCCATAATTCAAAGATCAAAGAAAAGTCAGTGTTCCTTATGTCAAGAAGTTGAATTCTTACTATATGGGGGTTGCAAATTGCTTTACAGATACAAAACCAGTTGGTCTTCTACACTGCTTAAGTCTGACAATGCTTAAATGAAAAACATTTTGGATAACCTCTTAAAAGTGAACAAAATTACAAAAGGAAAGTATCTCAAGTTCATCAGCTTGTCTGCTGACTGCACTTTGTTAAACCTCTGTGGTTTTTTTGTTTTGTTTTTAATAGCTATTTTCAAAGGTTTCTGGTGAAGGAATGTGATGAGGGAGAATAACATTTCTGGGAAATGAGTTAATAAAATGAAAAGTACTAGACCCAATTGTGGGCTGTAAAAATGCAGGTGCAGATCGGAGGCTGACTAATCTCTCAAAAAAACTACAGCTTCATGAGAAGCTTTCTACGCTGCCAATGTCGTCATGGCAGCTCATTGCAGGAGAGGTGCTGAGGACATCGCTGTGCCTTTCTGCTGTAATAATAGATTTGTTGGAGGGAGAAGATGGTTGGTATTAATCGATAAGGTCCAGTACAGTAGAGATACATTGAAGAGATGCAGGCAGGCATATCTCAGGGTCACTCAGAGCCCTGGGCATGCATTTGGCTAATATCATTAGTAACATCGCCCTCCAGCCCGAGGAGTGACAGGTATCGAGCACAGTGAATGGCAGAAGTAAAGCAGAGACGTGCGCGGGTACCGTGACTAATTTGGTGAGGATGCCGAGCAGAGTGGCATTTCACAATTCTTCAGTGAAACAAACAACTTTAAATGTTCTTACATTAAAAATCCTTTTTTGTGCTTGAGCGAAGAAAAGTAGGCTCTAGGCAGGTGTACTGAAACACTGATACTTTTTATTTTTTTTTTATCCCTTTGTCATGTTGGATTAAGAGCAAACGGGGAATTGTTAGGTGACAAGTTTGGATCTCTCTGGAGGGGCTTGTGTTTGAAACAAGCTGTGTTTGAACACTAGAGGGCAACAAGAGTTTATTAAATAGAATTGCCAAGTTTAGGGATGCCAATTTAAAAAAGTTTTAATTAGCTCAGTTTTTAACTTTCCAATAAATGGCTATTTCATTGCAAAAAATGTTTTATAGGAAAGCTGCTTTGTTTATTGGAAGGTTCTGGGTGGAGGATTATATACACACACTTTTAAAACTTCTTACTATGTCATATAGCTGTAGAAGACAACAAACCTAAGCATATTATCTTCTCTATTTTAATCATGTTAAATCAGATTGCATTATTAGCCATGTATTGGCATTGCCAGTTAACAGAGCAGGAGAGAGAGATTTCCTATCATCATTCTTTCAACTATGCTGCTTAACTATATGCATTTTTGGATCTTATTTATTTGTCTGGATAATGCTCTTATATCATGAAACGGAAAGGAGTTAAACAATGTAACTGTAAAAAATCCATCCAGTTTTTGATGCTTTTCAACACTGTTTATCTAAAATTTCTGTGCATGCTTCTATTTTTCCATTGACATCTCCCATGGTCTTCACTGCTGTTATGGTTTCAGCTGGGATAGAGTTAATTTTCTTCACTGTGTCTGGTACAGTGCTGTGTTTTGGACTTAGTATGAGAATAATACTGATAACACACTGATGTTTTGGCTATTGCTGGGCAGTGCTGAACTAGTCAAGGACTTTTCCAGCCTCTCATGCTCTGCCGGGCGCACAAGAAGCCGGGAGGGGAGGGGGCACAGCCAAGAGAGCTGATCCAAACTGGCCAAAGAGATATTCCATATCATATGACGTCATGCCCAGAATATTAACTGAGGGGAGTTGGCAGGGACTGGGGGGGGAGTGTGGGCAATCGCGGCTCGGGAACTGGCAGCGTCGGTTAGCGGGTGGTGAGCGGTTGTATCACTTGTGGGGTTTTGGGTTTGGTTTTGTTTTCCTTCCTTTCGGGTTTCGTTTCTCTCCCTCATTGTTTTCCTTTTTATTATATTATATTATCTTAATCATTGTTATTATCATTACTATTATTGCCTTTTTTTATTCTAATTAGTAAACTGTTCTTATCTCAACCCACGAGTTCTCTTGCTTTTGCTCTCCCGATTCTCTCCCCCATCCCACAGGTGTGGGGGGAGTGAGCGAGCGGCTGAGTGGTTGCCAGTTTAGTGCCGGTGCTTAGTTGCTGGCTGGGGCTAAACCACGACAACTGCGCACCACACTCCTGTCACGGGATCATCAGCCGTCGCAATATGACGACAACCTGTGCACTTGGGGTGGCTCTTTCTGAAGGTAACCAGTTATGTTATGGCTCGAGGCCAAAAGCTGATTGACTTTAATCACCGGGAGAGTGTAATAAATGCTGTAGCAACTTGTTTTCATGTTGTTGCTTTATAGTGCTAAGCAAACGTAAGGTGTGTAAGTATAGACTGTCGTGAACAAAAATGGTTTGTGGTATTGCGCAGTAGGGCGAATAGAAAGCCCAAATTTTATAACCACTGCAAACAATCATAAAGAGATAAATTGCAGATCTATTTGAGATGGATGAGAAGGGTGCACAGTCCCTACCTCAAAGGGCTGCAAACTCAGTCTGGCATGTTCTCTTCAAATAGTGCTTCAGCGTACTGTAATTCCTTACGAGTAGGAAATGCTTGTACTCAGGATTCTTTCAAGTAAATTACTAACCAACCAACAGAAACAAAAAACCAAAGAAGCAATTACATGAGAAAGCAGTTTCAAAACTGAATCTTATTTTCCTTCCTCCTACAAAACTATTTTAGTGGATTTGAATCTGATTACACCATTAGATACTGCTTTGGTCCCACCATCCCACTCTCCATGCTGACACAAACATTGAGTTTAAAGTGCCATTACTGCAGTCAACAGTTCCCACCCAGTATCCCTTCATATAAGGGAGCTATACTGTGTGCTCTGTCACACTCCTGAAATTGCCCTAGTCTGCTGGGCCCTTCCTATGCATTACGTGTTCTCTCATGTAGGTAATATACTTCTCTACCTCCCTGTTCTTCGACTGTTACGGAATAGCTGCATCCCCTCATCATTTAAAAGCCTTGCACATGCCTTCAGGATACATGCTGTTCCCAGATGCTTTACCAGCCTCTTGATGTGTAGGTCCCCTGAAGGATTGGGGTATATTGAAAATTTTTCCTCAGGAAGCCTATACTCGCTCTTAATCTCACAGTCTAAATTTGCTTTTTTCTTCTAGGTCTCTACACTCCTTGATACCAAAGTGCAAAGCATAAAACCACCGCTGTTTGTCCTCTTTGTGTTTGGTAGATGTTATAAACAACAAATAAATGTATTTTTAAGTTTCATTACAACTACGCAGGATCACTGTTTCCTGTATATTGGCTCACTTCATGAAAAAAACCAAACCAACCTGAGGGTTGTGCGTGAACTTCTGTTCTGTTACTCCTCTCCTTCCAACCTATCAAATGTCATTGTCTTAAGTGGCAAAAGAGTTTAGATATGCCATGTCCAAGGTGTTCTGATCCCTCTTCTTTTTGGTTTGCTTTGTTTTTAATAGAAAATTGAAAATTCCATCATACTGACAACACCCGGGAATAGTCATCAGATAATTTGTGCGCTCTGTATTTTCTCAAAGAAATTTAACAAGCAGTTAACATCCAGAACAACTTCAAGATGTTATAGATTAGGCTGGCTAAACCCTAGGCGTGTTTTGAAACATTTGCTGATTTGAGCAGTCACTCTGAAGACCACAAAGGTGTTTCTTCGAAATGCTAGGATGGTAAAGGTGGCTATATAAGGTATAAGTGCTTATAAGGTGCTCTGGTACCTGCCACGTCAGAGAAGCAGCCGAGTTCTGGCTGAACGTTCGAGAGCCACCGAGAGCAGCACCAGGTTTTCTCTGTGCCCCACTTACTCTGAAAGAAGGATGCAATTGGTGGACTGTGACTTTTGCAACTCTTCTCAACAACCCCTAAACTGATAATTTGCACAAAGTTCAAACATTTGTTCTTCTACTAGGCAGGTGGTAGAAAAACCCTCACTATGACACAGATTTCCTACAGGCTTGCCTGCTGTTTAGTTAGTTTCTGAGTAAGTTTTTGGGTTTGCTTTTATGAAGGAGCCTTTTTTCCTTACCCCTAAATCCAATTTCCATGGACAACACTGAAATCCCTCTGTGCAAGGATTTGGATCTTCCAAATAAGTTATTTGGATCCTCCAAGTAAATACCCAGGCAAGTTTGGATTCTCCAAGTAAGTTATGAACAAGATGATCCCTTTACTTCAGTGGCCGTGCGCTGCTCTGTCTTTGTGCGTGCAGCCCCCATTGGTGTCAGTGGGAGGTCCTCCAGCAGGTAGTGTATGGCTGTAAGTCAAGTCATCCCACTTAGTGGCTCATAACTTTCCAAAACAACTCCCTTGTAGGACGGCAGGACTTCTCAGCCCAGAGGTAAAATTTCCGAAAGAATCCGAAGACCGTTTTCCCAGCTGCATCTGATTATTTAATCAAGACAATGTTGTCCTTGTTTTGTTTCAGGGCACAAAATAAGGAGTTCAAATGTTTTTCCACCATGTGATAACTTAGGCACTATTTCTGGAAAGACTCCAGATTCACACATGTTATATGTTGCCTTTATGGAGCACTCCATTTTAAAAAGGGCAAAAAATAATTTGTTTGTGAGGTATAGTTTTAAACAAGTGAGAACAGCTTGGCTATGCTGCTCACTACTAAACAAAATCACAGAATCACCGAACGGCGGGGGCTGGAAGGGCCCTCAGGAGCTCCCCTCGTCCAGCCCCTGCGTGAGCAGCACACCCAGAGCAGGGGGCACAGGACCGCGTCCAGGCGGGGTGGGAATGGCTCCAGGGAAGGAGACTCCACAGCCTCTCTGGGCGGCCTGGGCCGCTGCTCTGGCACCCGCACAGCAAAGGAGTTTTGCCTCAGATTTCAGTGGAACTTCCCGTGTTCCAGCTTGTGCCCGGTGCCCCTTGTCCTGTCGTCGGGCACCGCTGAGAAGAGCCCAGTCCCATCCTCCTGACACCTGCCCTTCAGATACTGATAAGCACTGATGAGATCCCCCTCAGCCTTCTCTTCTCCAGGCTGAACAAGCCCAGGTCTCTCAGCTTTTCCTCACCAGGGAGATGCTCCAGTCCCCTGAGCATCTTTGTGGCTCTCTGCTGGCCTTGCTCCAGCAGCTACACATGTGGTTTTCCTACACTGACAGATACACAAAGCAAGGGCATACCCCATTCAAGTGAATGTTGAAAAGGATGGTAGAGTTTGAAAAGTGACAGGCCTGAATGCTGAAGCCTATCCATGTGCTACATCTAGGAGAGCGTAAGCTTTCCCAGAAATATGCTGGAGACTCCATCTCAAGGGTGAGTTTGAGGGTAATTCGAGTGCTGTGATACTTCTGCAGTCGCCAAAAATGGGTATCACTGGTGACAGCAGACATCTCCCACGACTACCGCATCAATTGGTGACAAAAGGGATTTCCAGGAACTCAGTCTGCACATACCAGCAATAGCAAAAAGAGCAACCAATAAAGTGCATACGCGCTACAAGTGGTTACAGTGCGCCTTACTTCCTCGTGTCTGGAGTGTCTAAACATCAGGCATTTGGAACATAGAAGCAGGTTATCCTGGGCAGCAATCCAGATGGGGTTAAAGTGGGCAGATGCAGCAGCTGAGGTCCATGACCTTGCGTGACAGCAAGTCACTGTGCATCAGCTGGCAAGTGTGGCCTGGATTCAGCGGTGATAAAGCTAATTTTCCTCCTAGCAGCTGGTATAGCACTGTGTTTTTGATTTAGTATAAGAATTATGTTGATAACACACTGATGTTTCTGTTGTTGCTCAGCAGCGCTTACACCAGTCAAGGACTGTTTCAGCTCCCCGTGCTCTGCCGGGGGCACGGGAAGCTGGGAGGGGACACGGCCGGGACAGCTGACCCCAACTGACCCAAGGGATGTCCCACACCGTACGGTGTCATGCTCGGTGTATAGAGCTGGGGGGAGTTGGCCGGGGGGCAGCGATCGAAGCTCAGGGACTGGTTGGGCATCAGTTGGCAGGTGGTGAGCATCACTTGCATTGTATATTAATATTATTACTACAACTATTACTACTACTACTACTATTACTACTACTACTATTTTACTTTACTTATTTCAATTATTAAACTGTTCTTATCTCAACCCATGAGTTTTCTACCCTTCCAGCTCTCTCCCCTCTCCCGCTGCGGGGGAGTGAGCGAGCGGCTGCGTGGGGCTCAGTTGCTGGCTGGGGTTAGACCACAACAGTGACACACAGGTTCTTGTACCTGTCTGCTGCCTGATACCTGTGTTCCAGCTGAGACTGTAGAAGGAAAGTAGGCTTGAAAGGTGAATTCAAAAGATGAGTCTTGGTTTTGGGGTAAAGTTTATAACTTTGTAACTGACCCCAATTATTTTTTTCCTTTAGTTACTTTTCACCCAATTGAATGCTGATTAAGTCCCAATTAGAAGCGATTTTGGTTGCAGGTCTCATAATGGACCTGGTAAAAGAAGATAGGGCTCTCCAGGAAAGACTTTGCCTATTTCTCATTTGGCTTTTCACCTAAAATTTAAGAAATCTTGTTTCAACATTTAACTCAGCTCAATTTATATTTATTTTCCCCTATTACCATCAGTTGTGACAACTCAATATCTATCCGCTACCTTCTCTTTCTGCGCAGCCGTTCCGTTGTCTATCCACTAACAGTGGAAGTTTTGCACAGGGAAACAAAATGGGAATTTGCCTTTGTATTTGCTAGGCTGTGTTTTGCTTTAGTTTTCAGATCTTCCTGTTTAAAACTGAAGAGTGTTTTAGACTTGAATTTTGGTGTTCTAAACTTTCTTTTGAAATGGTATCTATGTAGCAAAATAATTGCTGGATGATCCGTATGTCAAGGACCCAAGGCTGCATAATGTTGAGTGGGTTTTGCTCATGAAGAGGTCCTTCTGAATCTACTGAAATAAAAAACAGTATCTGAGAAAAAACAGATTTTGTCCTTTTTTTTTGGTCTCAAAGAGCCATGACAAGTGTTCCAGCTACAACATAGGCACAAGTCTCAAACGTTTTGTGTTCATGTAAGTATAAACAATGGCACGTATTTAATGGAAAGAATAATAAAAAGAACTGGCAGATGCATAACTGAGTACTTTAAACTTTCTGTGCAGAAACCGGGGGAGCTGCTGGGGCACTGAATGAGAGCAAGAGCTACAGCTCTTCTGCTTGTATACTGTGATCACTCAGTGGGGGAAACCAAATAAATAAAGCGAGGGCAAGTGCCCAAATCTTGCTGTTTTGTAAGAGCTATAGAATGTGCAGAATGTCCTTGTTGCTTAATTGGAGAGATACGGGTTTGATGGATGGACTATTTGATGGGTAGGGAATTTGCTGGATGGCTGAATCCAGAGAGTTGCAGTCGATGGCAAATGGAGATCAGTAACAAGTGGTGTCCCTCAGGGGTCTGTATTTGGGCCGATACTGTTCAATACCTTCATCAGTGACATAGACAGTGGAATCAAGTGCACCCTGCAAGTTTGCGGATGACACCAAGCTGAGTGGTACAGTTGATACGCTGGAGGGAAGGGATGCCATCCAGAGGGACCTTGACACGCTTGAGGAGTGGGCCCATGTGAACCTCATGAAGTTCAACAAGGCCAAGTGCAAGGTCAGGGCAATCCCCAGTATCAATACAGACTATGGAATGCATGGATAGAGAGCAGCCCTGCAGAGAAGGACTTGGGGGTACTCGTAGATGGAAAATTGGATATGAGCTGGCAATGTGCGCTCGCAGCCCAGAAAGCCAACCGTATCCTGGGCCACATCAAAAGAAGCACAGCCAGCAGGTTGATTTCTCCCCCTCTTCTCTGCTCTTGTGAGACCCCACCTGGAGTGCTGTGTTCAGCTCTGGGGCCCCCAACATAAGCAGGTTGTTGAAGAGTAACTTGTTGAAGAGGATCAGGGGGCTGGAGCACCTCTCCTATGAGGACAGGTTGAGAGAGTTGGGGTTGTTCAGCCTGGGGAAGAGAAGGGTCCATGGAGACCTTACTGAGGCCTTTCAATACTTAAAGGGGGCTTGTAACACAGGTGGTGAGAGACTTTTTACTGGAGCCTGCAGTGACAGGACAAGGGACAAGACAACAGTTTTAAACTGAAAGAGGGTAGATTTAGATTGGACATAAGGAAGACGTTTTTTATGACGAGGATGGTGAGGCACTGGAAGAGGTTGCCCATAGAAGCTGTGGTTGCCCCATCCCTGGAAGTGCTCAAGGTCAGGCTGGACGGGGCTCTGAGCAACCTGCTCTAGTTGGGGATGTCCCTGCTCACTGCAGGGGGGTTGGACTAGATGGCCTTTAAAGGTCCCTTCCAACCCAGACCATTCTGATTCTATGGTTGTGTGACTCTAACTGAGGAGTAGTACGTAAAGTGGGAGCAACAACTAAACAACTGGTATATACGATGCTCTATAAACATTTTTTTCTCCTATCTTTTAAGTGGTTTGGGCCTGTGGCTCCCATTGTTTTTTTTAACATGGTGACTGGAACACCTTTTGGTATACTGAATTCATGATTTACTGCCACAGTGTACCATAGGATGCACATATCCTCGCTCACATTTCCTCCAGTTAAAGTGCCAGGATTCCTAAACCACAAATACAGATACAACTCTAAATCATCATTTCTTTCAACACTTAGAGCTTTACTTATCTTAAAAAAAAAAAAAAAAGAAAAGTGTTTTGGGGAAAATAGCATTTTAAATGTATTGTTCAAAGAGAAGATTTCTTAATATGCAAAGATTAAACAGGGATTTTGTTCTGCGTAAGCTCTTTTCAGATCATTCTAAAGGTATTAGATTTTTCACAATTGTAGTAAGGAAAAAAAATTAGTGGAAGTTGCATTAACTGCAAAGCTCTGACACTGAAAAAGGCATTGGAAGGAGGTTTATGAGTCAGGGCTATTCAGACACAATTCCCTGTCTTTTATGCAAAGATCCATGTGACCAAATACTCTCTTTGTGGGTTTGACTGGGGAGGGGGTAGAAGAAGGAAGGATGAGGAATAGCCTCACTCTAATCACTGTTTTTTTCTTCAGAGGAGAAAAAATAATCTAATTATTCCAAAATGGAATATGATGATCCTTCGGTAAAATCTTTATAGCAGGCACAACTGTTTTAACAGATATATTTGGGGAGCGGGTCTGTCTTTCTCTGTGTTTTCCTTTGTTACTTACCTACATTTAGTTGCCAGCTGTACTGGAAGAGCCTTTATCGAAGTCCACACTGTAAGGAAATTATTCAAAGAACTAATGGAGACGGAAAAGCAGTGAATGGGACTTCAACCATATATAATTTCCTTTTCCATCCCTTCATCACATGAAGAATGAGTTACAGGCCACAAGCCACAAAAACCTTTATATATGGAGCCAGTGCAAGCTTAAGGACCCACATTCATCCCTGCTCTAACAGGCAATGAAATCAGTTGGAGACACTTCAGCTAATGGCTGGAGTGAATGTGTGCTGAGCTTTTTGCTGTCCCATGCCTGTATTTCGAGTATCTTTTGTGGAGGCACGGGTGGTTACAGCATACCCTGTAAGTGCTGCTGCTGCTGCCAGTTGATAGCGGGGTAGGGGGGAGAATTTGGCACTCTGTTTCCACTTCAGCTAGTTCCCTCCAAGTCCTATAGCTTTGATGCAAAGATCACCATGCTTCTAATAAACCAGAAACTCACTAACTAAATTACTGGCAAGGCCTGTTAAAAAAGGATAGACAGTAGAGTCAGCCACTGTCGATTATCTTGGGATTTCATTAGTTGAGAAGTGAGCAAGGACTAATTAAATTATTATCTGCATTGTGATTAGGTGCTTTAAAGATCCTAAAAAAAAAAAAAAGGTAAGGATTTTGTCCTTGAAGTTTACTCATTCAAGAGTAGTATCATGCTCCAGGGCATTCTGTTGAATTAATAGGTGAAGAAATTTGGCAGAAAATAAGCCCACTTGCGATCCAGCTGGGCTTCAGATGTCAGAGGGGCTGAGGGCGGCTGGGCTTAGATTCTGAGTGATACCCGATTCAGCACTGTCAGTCCGCGAGGGATTCACTAACGGTATGATCACTGTTAGTCTAGTCATGC
>VZTV01055000.1:0-12143 GCA_013400875.1 Anhinga rufa
ATTAGATTTTTCAACAGAAAGTGTCAGTGGTAAATTATCTAATATTAAATTATCTTTCAACCATAGTTGAAAATTTTCATAAACTTTAAAATGGCACAGATCCTGGCAGGCTAACTTCACTTAGGCATGTTAGAAAGCGTTCCAACCACATATCACTAACTGAAAGAACAGATTAGAAATAAAAATGTAAAAATCATGCATTTCAAAAACATACACAGATACTGATAAAAAAGTCAACCAAAAAAGGGGAGTTGGTATAAGATAATTACAGTAGAAGTCCAAAAATATATAATTTTTTTTTAACGCATACTACAAATACCAAGCCCTTCAACACTTTGGTCTTATCGCTTTACGTTGAGAGTAAACCAACTATTGTTCAGCAGGGTACACTTTCATATCAAGTAGGTAAGCAACTGTAATGCACCATCCTCTGATAAAAGGCATGGAGGAAACTAATAATATCCAGTCTGCCAACATTCATTAGGCATGAGGAATACTGGCTTACTGTTCAAATAAATACAGAAGACTCGAGGTGTATTATGAAAATGAAGCAGAAAGAGAATCAGATATAATACTGGAATTTAGATCATGTTGAAGCCAAGAAACTGCAACTGAATGTGCCAAAACCAGATCATACAGAGAATTTGGGTTTTATGTTATTAGAGGCTTTTTTTTTTTTTTTTTTTTTTAGGAAATAATCCTAAACAGGGAAAGTTGAAATTACCATTTTTCAAAGATTTGAGTTTCAATTTTAAGGAAGTATTCTGGCCTTCAAGTGTGTGGGTTCAGAAATTCTTAAAGACAAAATCAGCATGCGTTATTCTGTTATGATTTTCTGCAAGTCTATGATTTGTAAGAGGAGTGGCCAAGAAATGATACACAAGCATTCCTGAGAGAAATGTGCTCATCTCCAACTCTAGCTCCTAGCTACTCTTGATCATGTCTAAGTATATGACCCAGTAACCACTCCTTTTTAACTGAAAAGGTCTCTACTACACTTGCAATTAAAGTCTGACCTGCTCTGGAATTAGTAATGCTTCTCCATAAAACACAACTCATATTCTACATGAAATAGCCTGATAAGAGACTTAATGGGATGCAATTCTTGCACAGAGGAAGTAACTCCAAATTACCAATTTTCCATTACTCGTGTAGTGCCAAAAAGAGAAAAAGTTCAGCCTTGTTGGGAGCAATACAAAGCTGCCTAAGCCCTCTACTGAAAGCTCACTTGAAAATTTCTAACAGATAGAAATCTGTTTTGGTTGCTCAATTAATTTTCTACAAATAAAATTAACTTGTAAGTGCTGAATTTACACTTTTCTTTTTACCAGACAGTATTGTTATTGTAGGTCAAAAATAACCCCATCAAGCAAATGTATTTTTTTGCCCACCTGTAAAAACAGAGGGGATACTGATACATGAAAATAAATCCCTGTAGGAACAGGGAATCACATTGGTTGCAAGTCTGTGGCAAGGGCAAAGGGTGACATTTCATAGAAAAATTTAAACAGTTCTGTCAGAGGGACATCATGGCATTTAGAACAACAATAGCAAAAACTACAACAAAACCCATTTTCTTAGTTTGATTTACAACCTATTGATATCTAAGGTCACTAAAACTGAGAAGTAGATAGTTTTTCCTCTATTATGGCACATTTTATTTGACAGCACTTTCAGTTATAAAGTAAATTAATTTTCCCTGTGTTAATCACAGCTTTTCACATGGCAATTAGGGGAATAACCTGTTTGTAAAGACAAGAAGTTAGAATGTGAAACCACAAATACCAAAGGAATAATATTTTTTCCTTTCCAATAATTTCCTTGATGTGTGAGGTTTTTCAGGGAAGATGTGCCCAGTCACTGAACAAAAAACAAAAGAAAAGCGGTTTCCACACTAGTGCTGTGATATTTTAATGCCTTATTCTTGCCATCAATCCTATCAACCTCACTGGGACTATCGGTATCATTAAATCCACTTGCAGGTGTAGGAATTGGCAGTTCTAGGACTTAAACTACAGATGCCAGATGTTAATGGAGCAACTATTGTATTTGACTGATGTAGCATTGTTGGGTCATAGGATAATCAGGTTGGAAGAGACCTTGGAGGTCTCTAGTCCAAGCCCCTGCTCAAGCAGGGTCAGCTATGAGGTCAGACCAGGCTGCTCAGGGCTTGATCCAGTTGGGTCCTGAAAACTTCCACGGACTGAGAATGCACCGTCTCTCTGGGCAACCTGCTCCACTGCTTGACTGTCCAGACTGTGAAGAAATTTCTCCTCCTATCCAGCCTTGATCTCCCTTGTTTCAGCTTAAATCTCTTGTCCTCCCACCATGCACCACTGTAACGAGCCTGGCTCCATCTTACTAACAACGTCCCTGTAGGTACTAGGGGCTGCTGTTATGTCCCCACTGAAGCCAACTCTCCTCCAAGCTGTGCAAGCACCATTCTCTCAGCCCTTCCTCACGGGTACATATGAGACCTCAACATACTGTGTGTAATGCCTACATCTCTAAATAACACATTTTGTAATTCTTCTCACAAAGGGGAATACAAATGTTGATCTAGTGTTTCTCTATAACTCATTGGTTTCCCCATATTTAGAATTAAATATTACAAGGGTTGTGTCTATTTCTTAGCCTGGTATTGGACAAGCTATAAACTTCAAGTATGCCATTCTTGAAAACTATGTTAGTAATTATCTATCTCAAAGAGAGTAAAATTATAGATATTTTAATTCATTTATACTAATAAGGTGCTTTTGAGGTCCTGAGATTCAAGGTAGTACTTAATTACTAAACAGTATTTTGTTCTGCATATTAAATACTCATTAATTATTGTTCTGACTATTACTATATATTAATACCTTCCAGGCACTCGGAAGATACCTTGTTATTCAGCTGACACAAGCTGAATACTTCTGATTTAAGCTCAATGTGTTTCATTTTTGATTATTTAAATAAAAATCTTCACGTCTTCAAGGACTGCTTGACATCCATAAATGCTATTATAAAGGAAGCAAGGAAGTATAATTCTACACCAGAGAAATGAAACAATCCCAATCTTGAGGCCAATAATTACATAAAACAATCAAGCTCACATCCAATTTTTACTTTCTGTATAAATCCATGGCCATATAACTAATCTAGGAAATGGCACTCACAATGAAATTCAGAACACTTTCAATTAATTTTGTGATACATTAATCCCAGTTCAAGAGAAAAATATCAGAGGTTGAATGTGCCTATAGAAACAAACTGGTAGGAGATGGGATGTGAATATGAGCCTATGTGCTGGAAGAGACAGCGGAGCTCCGGAGCAGGCATTTCTGATGTGGTTGGCTAGGTAGAGACTAGACAGTGTGAGAGGAAACTCCAGAGCTAGCAACAGAGATAGTGTAGAGATAGCTACATTATCTGTCATGGAGCACTGCAGTTCTACAGAATGGCTGAAACTCAGCTGCTTAGAATCTTGGTATGAAAAGAGTGGATACAGAAAATTTGGGTACTAGAGTTACATGCAGAGGAAACGTGAGTCTTGAGTATGTTTAGCAAACTGGTCAAACTCTGACTGCTCACTCCTTAAAAAAAATTAAAGAAATTCTGAACAATTTTTCCAATTCCTTCCCTAATTCCAAACAAAAACTCAGCTAAAAAGCAGCCAACCTCTTCTGTTCATAAATATGTTTCATTGTTAGCCTGCTAAACTCTGAAATCTACTTAATTGCTTTTTACCTTCAAGTATCTGAACAGGGACCATTGAATGCCTTTCTACAACATGACTACCAGATATATATATGCGGGTGTTTTGCAAAAACTATTACTAAGGGAGATAGTTTAAGACAACGTGCCATGTTTCATTTCTTGTCTGGTGATTTGTAGGCTATTTGTTCTTATCAAAGCAATCTGAAAGACCCAATACCCTTGTTATGCACATCTCTCTGCAGTCATTTGTGGAAAGTATCACCTTCTACAGAGAAATAAATAAAGGCCAAAATCTCTTGTTCTGAAAAAATATAAATGCTGCCATTCGGCTGCCTCCTGGTTTCAACCTGTGAAAAATATGGGAAAATAACACCAGGTACGTTACAAAAGAATTGGGATAAATCGCTTTTCATCCTCATTGGTCTCTCTGTTTTCAGATGTCACTTCTTGAGGTCTAGATACATATACAAATAATTCATATAAATAATTCATATTTTCCCAGATTTTCCGCTAAACTTCGCATTCATATGAGACCAGACTGGGGCACCCTTACTCACCGTGAATGCTTTCACAGTACGTAGTCCCAGAGCACGAAGTGTGATACAGTGCAGTACAAACTTCTGAGGAAAGGTTTAACAGTCTGGCGCCAAGCATGCCACAGCCATGTAGTTGAGGCAAAATGTTTACATGAGATTTCTGATGTTTCAAATCAAAAGTGATGACTTGTAATTCCAAACCCCCAGCAAGGGAGTGATCATGGTTTATTACATTTATGATGATTGGAAAAATTCTGGTTTGGATTGCTGCTGTGTCACGTAAGCACTTCTGAAGTTTATAGGAACAAGTGACTATGGTAATTTCAAAGTTACAAAAGCAAGACGACAGAAATCTAACTGATTTGAAAAGAAACAGATTCATTGTTCTCTATAATGGTACTGTGAGTAGGGGAATGAAATTAAGAAAGAAAGCAGCTGACTGAATATTAGGAAAAATAGTTCTGATTGTAAGATCACCTTTAGAAGTAGTGGAAACCTAGAAACCCGTAACAACATTTCAGGTTCATGCACAGGAAAGTTAGTAAGGGGAAAATCCCAATATCAAATAGCCGCTGTGTTCCTCAACATACTTCCCAACGAGTTTTTGGGTTTTATTTGTATTTATTTATTTTTTGTTTACAATTGGCCCACATTCCCTCTTCTGTCTGAATACTGGAGACTTGTCATGGGCTGGGCAGTAACTTAGAAACAGGCTGGCTAGAGCCTGTGCCCTACACGAAAGTGCCACCCTTAGGGTAGCGGTGGGCTGCCAGCTGCACTTCTCACCGTGCACTTACCCGGCTGCACTCCGAGCCAGCAGCCACGAGACAGCTGCAGTCTGGAAACCTGGTAGCCATACCACCATGACACTCACTCTGACCATGCAAGGCAGAATATAATCTCTCGTTTTCAGCACAGGGCACATGCCTGGCAGGCTGGATTTAGCTTACACCTCTTGACTTGGCACCCAGAGAAAAAGGGCAGGTGCCTGTATGTACTCAGGAGAGCTAACATGCTCTAGAAGAAAGTGGTCCGACAACAAAAAAAGGCAAGTATCGCTCCTTGGTGCTGACAGTACAAATAAAGCCTTGAAAATATAAGTGCATTTAGAGCCGGTACACGTATCAGGGAGAGACAAAGGTGAGAATATGGCTTTAGAACATGTACCTAAACACATCCGTCACAACACATGCAGCGTGGCAGTTCAACATCATCAACTCCACCCTCTGCTGATAAACAGCACAAGATCTGTGCATTAACCAAACCTCCTGCTTGGGTGCTATTCTGTTGTCAAGAGCTATCAAATGGCATTGACTCCTTATAGATTTCTGGCCATTTTGAGATTTCATTTAGGCTAAGAGGTGTTTCTCCCCTCAGCTCTAATTGATGGGACTGGGCAGCAAAATTCATCTCTCTCTCAGCTGGGTCTCAGTCGTGGAACTATGTTATTTCAGTGTCTGCTTCACAGCAGGCTAATGAATCTTCCCTTTAAAACATTTAAAAAGTCAAGACGAAAAGGACTACACAAGTGTGTGTGTGTTTGTATATGCGTGTGTGGGAGGAACCTACTGCAAAAATTTGTGGGAAGAGAACAGTGTGTGAAATGTACTCACATGAGATTTTTTGATTTGCAACTGATTTTGCTGATACTAGCTACAAAACAAGAAAGTTCATAATCTCTTCTTCTGCAGGAGTCAATGAAGATTTCTATGAAAAAAATTAAAAATGTGGAAATAGATTTTGCAGTGTGGTTTTAAAAGGTAGCACTTCTCAGGTTAATACATGTAGTATGCAGTTTAAAACTTTTATAAATCCTGTAGTCATTGCCTTGAGGTGACAAGAGAAATCTGAAATATGGGGGTTAGAAGACAGAGAGAGGGCGAGAGGGATTTAAGGTCTTCCAGAAATTCTCCTCCTAGTCTCCCCTCCCACTTCCTTGCTCTGGGTCCTCCTAAGCCATCCTATAACCACATACAATTTAGAGAGCACACTCAGGACAAGTCTAATTCCATCTATTTAAAAACTACAGTAATGCATTAAACTGTGGAGTCTTGTTTCTCAGGCTTCTCTTTTCAGACAAGAGTTGTCTTCCCCTGTGTTTAAAAAGAACTGAGGTAATTTTGGGCACTGCTGCAACCTAAGTAGTCGTGGCTACAAATATTTATACTAAAGCCTTTTAAAAGACTGAACAAAGATAGATTATTTTTAAATAAGCTGTGCAGAAGTACAAAAAGATTATGATAGCTGGATACTATTTGAAGAATTCTTAGGGGCTTCCTGCTGCATTTTTTTGACTTAAAGATAGTAGAGCTGTAAAGGAAATGGAGTGGGATTTTATTCCCAGCTGTTTATGATAGCACAGTTTTCTTCTTGGAAAGAAGTACTTGAAATCCATAGCAACCTTCTTAAAATAAGTTAAAGCTATGTGTGAAAAGTGGCCAAAGCCCCATGATCAATGGATACCAAACACACACTAAAAATGGAAGGACAATAAATCTCTACAGTGCGGTAACTTTTGCTCATTAAAAAATGTTATTTTGGGCATGCAATACTCAGTAAGGAATACTGTCAACTGAAACAGATAATATTTCAAAAGAAATATGGATGTCTTTTTATGGGGACACCACAACCCCACACAGAGACAACCCAAGTCTACATATGGGATGCTAATATCTGAACTTACGTTTTAATAATGTTAACAGGAAGGTAACTGTGACATATTAATAAATTTTAATTATAGGTAGCAAAAAATACAACATATAAGATTTTTGTACAAGACGGAATTATCCGTCAGGTACTGAGGATTTCTATTGTGATGGAGGTAGAAAAGGGAACATGTTGCTTAAAGAAATAAACACAGCGTGCAAAAATAAAATAAAATAAAAAAATTCAGGGCCACTCAGCCTGATTTTCATATAGTTAAGCAGTGGTTCACTTCTGACAAAAGATGATAATGCTATCAAAAGTTGCTGGTAGTCTGAAACAAAAGTGCTGCTGCAGCTATGATGGTCTAGGGATATTACCAAATATGTTTTGAGGTTTAGTCTTTAGTTAGGTTAGTTACATTCTTCAAGATAAAAAAATCTGACAAGATCTGAGCACCCAAGAACTCTGAAAGGAGGAGGTACAGGAAAGGCCATCAGACCTTGCTGGTGGAAGACTGGACCACAGCAGAACTCTCAGATGACTTCTTCCTCTGTACTGAGACCCAAGTATCAATGTGCTACCTTAACTGTCTCAAAAGAGTGAGTAACTGTTTAATTTGAGGAGATGCAAGTCTAAGTGGGCTCTCATTATGCCACTGAAAGATGCAAAGAGAACAGAATCCCCTTCAATGACATGTTTTGAGAACATAGGATATTTATGAGAACAAGAGAAGCAACCTGATGTCCATCCAGACAGCTTTGGTTTTTTGTTTCCTAACCTCTCATCATATTCCATACATTAAATGGAAAAAAAACTTCACCCCAAACTTTGGGAATTCATGTGTGGTCAAGGGGCAAGAGGAGCATGCAGATACCTCCTGCAGAAAATAATGTGAGCATACTTGATATTTAGCAGTTTAACCTGAAGAAGCCGTTTTTTTCTTGCATTGGAAGATTCTGATACTGAGCCTACTAAGTGATCTAGTTTGCATATAAAGACTGTAAGATACTTTATTACCAGATCTTGAATGTTATTCAGCATATAACTATAAAATATTTTAGTGTTCAAACAAAACATAATTCATAGTAACAAATGGTACTCAAAACAGCTTATCAAAATAATGTTTGAATGCACTGTTATTATAAGTCAGCATTCTTTTTTCAAGAACCGATCCAGAAATGACTGTTTAATGAGGCATGTAAACTAACAAAAATAAGAGAGTGCACTATAATTACTGTATAGACCTCATGAAAGTTACTTACAGGCTATAAACAAGTGAAAAGTAAAGTGTGTATTACCTTTTTATGGATTTTTAGCATAATTTAATAAAGCCTAAATTTATTTCAGTATGAACATACAGCAGAAGTACTGTTTAATGAATAACCAATGAAAATTATTATTCCTTACACTCTTATTTAATGTTATACATAAACCCAAAAATCTGCAAACTCAACAACTTGTAGTAAAATTCTACTTTGTGTATTCCAAAGACAGAATTATTGAAATGTTATCTTTAAAAAAGCAGTCACAAAATAAAGTCTGCAACAGAGAAGCCTGATATACAAACAATTGATTTTTCCCTAGCCATGGGATCTAGGAAATTGCAGGCAGGCACTAGAGAACAGTCTTCAGATTTTCTTTGCTACTTTTTAATTCAGTGCTGAAGTATGCTACCCAAATCTACTTTCTTCAGTTCATGCAGCAAGTGACTATAAGGTAGAATTTTAAAGAAATTTAGAGTAAATAAACCCCTTTCAGCAGGCGAAAACCTCTAGCTTCAACTTATTTTTGTAGTAATGTTTCTCCAAATTATTTGGACTCCTGTTCTACTTGCTCAGAAACATCTGTCTCAAGTCCTTGTTTCAAAGTACTAAACTGCAGGAAGGAATCTCAACACTTTCAAAGTGTTATTTCCCTGTAAGCAAATGCTGTCACTGTTGTGAGACTCTAAAAAAATAAAACCCCATTTAAAAACTTAAAAACCAAAGAAGCAGTTATTTATTAAAATGTTACATGGATTTGAAGCAACCATAAATCCCTTTTTTTTTAAAAAAAAATTTTGCTGCAATATTTACTGATTCCTTTTTTTTCCTGTATTTTAGAAACGCTTCAGGAATCTTAGTGTTCATCACTTGCCATCAGTAGAACAAGCACCTTCAGGGCACTAATCTCTTCTTTAGATAGCTTCCTCAGTTCCTTCTGATTAACTTTTAAGATTTATTTCACCAGAAATAAGTGGCAGTCAAACTCCTCAGATCCTTGATAGAAATCTGAAGTGCTGTCATAGTTTACAGGAGTCATTAAGGGGGAAAGGGCTGTCTCTTTAAGCTATACAAATCACAAGGGATGGTCTCCCTCATTCATCATGCCAAAAGTTTATTAATTAAAAAAATCCTGAAGTTCATAGGACAATCACTATTCTTCCTTCATGGGGACTGAAGACAGAATATGGCCTAAAATTAGTTATTTCAAAAGGAGAAATAATGACTGAGAGACCATGTAGACAAGTTCAGACTTAAACTCAAATCCTAGTTTTAAAATTCAAGTGGTTAAATTCACCTATGATATTGTGAGGCATTCACTGCAACACATAATAGCCACCATATACCTCAATAGAATTTTTGTAATCCCATAAAAATCTGAATTTTGTCTTTGTTATTTTAATGTAGGTAGCTCAGGCACCTATAAAGCAATTACATTTACAGCCAACTTATAATGTGTACCAGTGGCTTGACACAGTGGAAACATTTTTACAGTATCTGACATAAAAGAGCAAATCCTATTCCTTTTCATTCTGGGTGGTATTCTCAGTCCTACCCAGAAGCCTTATCAAATAGATGCCTTTTATGGCGTGCCTTCAAGCTACTTTGTACAAAGAGGGGGTGGAAGGAGGAGGAAGTTCCAGACCTGAAGCATATGCTACCTTTGCAGATTAAAATTCCTTGTCAGTTGACTAGTACAGCAAAAATCACAGCCAGAAGTCACTTATCAAAAGTTCTGCTCACTATCCACCTTGCAGACAAGCTCTGTTAACCCTAAAATTAATGACATCATAAGCTAAAAAAATCTTGATATCAAAATCATCTCTGTAAAATATGAATGGGCCAGCATAATTTCCATAGGAATTCTTCTTTTTTCCTGCCAAACTGATAACATTGAATGTGTTTAATGCTTTCAAATGGCAAAATTTACATTTTACAGTTCAGTCACTGCTGCTGCATGTTTAGCTGCATATTAGACAGGGCACTGTAACAAGTACTGTGAGCTCCTCCAGAGTTACTGCTTGAGGAAGAAGAGTTAAGTAGAACTCAAAGTTTGAGGATTGTTGTTCACTACCAACCTGGTGACCGACCGACAGTCACCAACAGCTGCAGGGTTGGTATTGTTCTTGTGAAGTCCTCAAGCCAACTGACCTACTTGATCTGCTTCTCTTTTAATTCCTGCTGAGTAGCAACTACATTGTCATTGCTATAATGGTTCCTGGCCAACTGCATAGTAGAACTTCCATGGGAGCCACAATTTCCACTGGTATCAGAGAGTAAAGCTTGTTTCAGCATAAATTATAAACTTATTATAGAAGTAGATGTTAAAAAAGTCCAATTAAGTACTGCAAATGGAAGCAAAGCAAATGGAAGTAGGGGAAAGTATGTAAAACCTTTGGTTGTTAGATTTACTTAAAAGCATTTTTTTGATTGAATGTGAAATTTGCGGATTCTTGAAGAAGTCCTACTTCTATTTGCATTAATGGTAAAACTAATTCTTTTTTAGAACTGAAGTTCTGAGGCATGCATTTTTGGTAAATTTGTGTGTCTTAGGAACATGGGCTTCAATTATATATATAATAATGAAATGTGTAATATTATAATTTCTACAGTCCTGCTTCAAGGAATAATGTTAAGCAAATCACGTAATAAATCTCCACAAAAGCATGAAAAGTATCTTGCATATATATTAAATACACACACAATAAATATATCCAACTTGCTTACTGCTACAGCAAGAGAAAAATCCACTGGTTCCAGAGATGCACTTTTGGTCATTGTTTCCCTTTCCTGGAGCACATCAGCTACTTGGTAAAATAAAATGTATTGGTAAAATACAATGTATTGTGCTCTGGGCTGCTTCCTGGCAGCTTGTATTGACTGAGGTATTTATTTAATAATTAATCATCTCTTGAATGAAATGTTTCCATATGTATTTAGCAATGTCTCTGGATGCCTTACATATGGATTACACATTGCTGTAAAATGAAAACAGTGGACCGAGACACACTAATTTTAGGAAAATGCAAACAACAGCAGGATTGTATTTTCTCAACTATTTAATTTTCCAAGAATAAAATAAAATAACTTGACAAACAGCTTCAAGGATGGAAATGTTTTTAAGCTGCAATAGTAAAAGACTAAGTGAAGGGTTCAAACTTCTGTGTTAATAGAAAACTCCAAATTAGATTTAAGAATATGACTGAAATCTCAATAAAAATACAGCCTCTGTACTTCACACAGGAAACGCCAATAATCCCCAGTTAGGAGTCTGTATAAAGGAAAACAGTGATTCCAATAATCAGAATCTGTGATGCTGGTGACATGAGCAGGAAGAACATTAAAATAGAATTTATATTCCCTCCCCTCTTTTGTGTTTTCTACAGTTATCATCCTATTAAATACAGTTGAACTATCTGACAGTTCCTAGTCCACGGACATGGACTGGGCCCATTCGCCTAGTTCAGAGGCAGCGCTGTGCAGCTTTCCTGAGACAGGGAGAACTGCAGGGCACGTACCATGCCCTCCAACATCTGCTAGATCAAGTAGGGTCAGAGCTGGCCTGGAGGTAATAACACCGCCAGATCCAGGGCAGCTCTCTGCTGAGACACAAGGTTAGTTATTCGCCATGTTTCATCAACACATCCCTGACACCTAGGTATCTCAATTAGACCTAGTGTTGCACGCTCCACCTTTGAATACTCTAGATAACCCTGTATAGTGCAGCACATAGACAGGTCAATCACAGTGCTTGAGGCCTGACAAATGACTACTGATGAGGATATGCCCTCTTCTTAGCAGTGCTACCAACCCTAAGGCCCCAGCAGCGTCCCAAGGAGCACCGCTTACAGCCCTTTCTGAAGTGTGCCATGCTTCATTCAGTGCAGCAGTTCCACTGTACAGACACCTGACAGATGATGACTGCCCCTTTCCTAACACAGACACGCATCTTCTGGAGTTACCATTAACAACTCTCATATTCTTTTTTGGCGTATAGTCT
>VZTV01055002.1:0-17120 GCA_013400875.1 Anhinga rufa
ATTCTGTGATTCTGTGAAACCAGCCTGTAGGCTGTTTCCTGGACTCATTAGCAACTCCAGGATAAGAACAACTTGATGTGGGTTTCTAAACATGTGTCCAGGACTCATGGGCCTATGACCTGCTTGGAAAAACTGAAAACAACTGGCCAGGGATGAACTGATCAACCTTGCCTGGAATGTGACCGAGCTCCCCTTTGTAAATACATGGAAATACACTCAGAGGAATTTCTAGCATTTCTGATTCTATCCTAGTATTTTCCATTATTTTAACTGAAGTCTGCTTGAAAAGTTTGGATTTGTTTTTCTCCTTGTTCCAGCCACTGCTCAACTGCTCCAATCTGGCTGTGTATGTTGTTCAGTTTAGAAGAATAGGTTTCACATTTTCCATTTAGAAGTCCAGTGATTCCTGGAATATATGTGATTTACAAGGAAGAGCTTCCACACATTATTTCAACCTGACAAGTGTGACTGAAGAAATAGAGAAAGCAACAGGGAGAAAAAAATCCAGCAAAGCCCTTCCTTCACAGAAGACAAACAGACACTTGGAAATGCTTGAGTTTTTTGTCCCTTGATAAATATGTTTTGTAAATTTTCATTAAATATTCTCTGAAATTATACAAACTTGAGACACATTATAAGTACTCACAAATAAGCTTGTGTCTGAATTAAATAAAGTGCCAGAAAGCCAGAAGAATGTTTTTCCCGTTCTTAACTCAAACACCGTCATCTTTTCTAAAGTTAACGTAACAGCCAAAATACTAATTAGGATGTTTTCCCAATCAGGGAATACACTAAAACTCAAAATGTATTTCAGTGATGCTATCAAATAGATAATATGTAACTACTTAGTCACTGGTATCATAAATGGATTTAAATCATGTATAAAAAAATAAACACACACCTGAAATAAGTGTATGTATGTAAAAATTTTATTGTAAATATACTGAATAATCTTGTGCCATGACTGAATTTAGTTCTCCAAAAAGAGAGGCACTATATCACAGTATTAGTCTACATATTAACTTTGTATTAGACCTTTATTAGATTCTTGGGGTCAGAACCTATTAGCATGGAAATAAAAGCAAAAATATACTGGCCTATACCGAGAGACGATTTGAGAAAAGTGGCCTTATCTCTTACTGTGGCCACAAGTGGATTTTAGAGAAAACATATAAAAATAGGCCAGTGTGGAATGGTGCTTCCCTTAGTAGACTCTTGCTATGAGCGTTTAGAGACTACCAGAGCTATAATAGACCATGTCTGCATCATCCTTTCTAACAGTTCTTTTGGTCAAATTAATGAACCATAAAAGTGACTGATCATATTTTAATACATTTATAATTCTGTAGGAAGTAATTTTTATTGTTAAATTATGGATTGTTTTCAAAAGTGTTCTTTCTTGCTTAATTTGTCTGTCATTTTATCATTTCATCAGGTGCCTTCTGGTTCTTATGTTACTTAGAAAGAAGGAATGAACAACCACGCCTGTCCATGTTCTTACAGAAGAGTCTATCATATACTCCGTTCTTCAGAGACATCCATCCTAAAGGCTTATAGCCCATGTAACCCTCTTCCTATGGAACTCTGCATATTTCTAATCATTCACAGTGGTATTTATAGAATCATAGAATGTCCTGAGTTGGAAGGGACCTGCAAGGATCATCAAGTCCAACTCCTTTTCCTTTATCTCTACCTTCAAATGCAAAGAACAAAAGTGAATACTCCTGCAAGTGATTTGGAGTAATTTTTCTTTATATGTGATTATCAACCTCAATTTTACACTCAGCATTACATGAATGTACTAAAACATAGCTTTTTCACCAATAAAAATTATTAACTACGTATTTCAATTATTATTCCAGAAAAAATCAGCAAGACGGATAAGTACATGAAAGATGAAGCAGCCAGCTATACCAGCCAAGGTAAACAAAAAGACTTTCTGTTCATGATGTTTTCTTGTATTTTGAAAGGAAGTGAAACTTAAAATACAGATATTTTTTTTGATTCAACAAAAGCACTGGGTATATTAATTCTCATATGCTGTATACATAGCAGCAACACTTTACACTTTCTCAAATAGCAGATGTGTACCCAAAAAAATTAACAATACAAAGACCATTTCTGGGAACAGTAGGTACAAGAGGCATACAAGCGTAGCTTTCTCTGGGACCACAAACATTGTGTTTCTTGGATTTTTAATATTATACCTTGTGTAGAGAGTGATAGATTTAAAATTAAAATACTCACAGTCCTGAGAATGTGCCCCACTTGCTTAGCAGTCTCTTTAAATTCAGATTCGCCATTTGTCATTGATTCCATTCCTTTTTCTTTATGCATGAATAACACAAAAAACCTTAAGACACAGGCTACCTTTTAGTAAAATACTTAAATCTTTCCTAGGCAGAATTAATTTGATAGCAATTACAGTGCCAGGGATTGGAATGGATGTGCCATGGTGTGGTAATCCTGTTCGGCTTAAACATCCCTTTTACTGGTAAAGCAACAGAATTCACAACCAACAGTATGTGACACTTCTCATGGGTATTACAACCCCTAATAGCTGTCCAACTCCTTTGTCTACAGTTTTGGATAAAACATCACAAAACAACCAAATTATACAGGGGTAACTGACGACCAAGTAGCTAACTAGCTCAAGGTCATACAAGAAGTTAGTAGAGGATTACGGTACTAAACTGTGATTTCATCAGTTTCAATATCCAAGCTCATAACCATCACACAAAGCCCTATTAACCACAGGAATAATCCATACTCTCCCTTTATCAATCCCCATTTTCAATGCCTTATGTAGAATTCTAATCAGTAAATCCTCTAAATGCCTTCTTACTAAATCAATTATTTTCTATATATTGGTTATAAAAGACAAAGAAGCTAGTGGTTTTGCCTCACAGAGGGGTCCAGTAAGGGACACCAAAGCTGAGCAGCCCTGTGGGGTGCCGAGAGGCTTATACAGACACACATGGTAAATCGTATTTTCAACAGTCTGCTGTGAGGGGAATCTCATTGCATACTTGTATCTTGAACTGCTGAAACTTCTTGTACAGGCACAAAAGAATACTGCTGATCTTTTCACTTTCATCTCGCATAGGTGATTCTGACAAATCTCTAGTAAATTTGGTTCTTAACAAAAGAAGATGATTTGTTGGGAGTACTCTTTATCACAGGACCAGATCACTGCATTTATCTCGGCATCCATCACAGCAGAGAGTGCATAGCTATTGAATTAGAAACATGCCAAAGGAGAACTGAGAGAAATGTCTTCTTTGTCCATTTCGGCGGAGGGGTTCCGGCTATCCATAGCCTTTACATACAAAGTTCAATGTAGGTCATGAGCCAAATCTCCCTTCAGCATGTTTTTCGTATGTAATCTCTATGGATACAAGAAGAGACCATGCAAGTTGTCCAGAGTGGTTATGCTTTTCCTAAGCCTTTGCCTCCACCACCTCCCTTTGTGACCGGCAAATAATTTTCATCTTTGTCTCTGAATAATAAACATACTACAGCAAGGGATGCAGTTGCAATATGCATATAATTACCTTGGATCCAGTTAGTTTGCACAGTAGTACATGAAAAGATGACACTGCAAGCCTCAGTGTGCACCATAAATCTTACCAGGGAGTCTAGTTGCCCAGGTTACCACGTTTTCACTCTCTTGCAAACAAGCTCCATAAAACATAACTGGAGTTGTTCTTCCCAGGCACAAGCAGAAATATGGCAGTCAAAACTACAGGCAGCCTTTGCAGCACAGTGTATTATACTACTTTCTGCAATATTGTACTCCACAGACTATGGAATCACTATTAATCTAGTCTATCATCTCATTTGGTTTCTGAAAGCAGTGGCACAGAGAGCCATTCTGTTTTTTTCCTGGAGAGTTTATAGTAATTCTGGACTACACAAGCACGAATGCAGTAGAAATATTAGCTTCCAAAAAGCATTGCTTAGCATTTGTCAGTATCGGGTTCAAATGTTATTCAAATACTGCTATTGTTTAGGCTCTAATAAAGTCTTCAGGTACCTTTAGTATTTTTGAAGCTGTGTTTTAAAGACACCTAAGCAATAAAGGATGAGCTTAAAGTTACATTATATGATAGGGTAAAGACAAATAACAAGCCCACTAACCAGCACATTCCTCTCAGCTATGTGTTTAGACCCTAAAAACCTAGACTTTTTTTTCCTTTGTACTAACTAAACAATCATTTATGCTCCAAAGGTTTAGACTAGAAAGCATATTTCATGAAGAAGAATTTCAGATTGAATTTTTGCTGTGAAACCAAGCTTATTAAAGATTTTAAAAACAAAAGAGAAGGCTTGGCTTGCCTAGAGACAGAGTTTCATTTTCAATGAGCCTAGCAGTGGCTGATCTATAACATGCGTTTCAGAAAGATGTCAACATCTTTTATACATCTGCATACACACAAATATAATTGAAAGAACCCCAAATAAACCCCAGTGCCTACACAGAGCCTTCAGTCAGACCCCACAGGATATCATAGTCTCTCTCTTTGATACTCATATCTGCATTAGGACTCAAATCTGTGCCTTGCTACAGACATATTGAGTTTCAGAGGTTGAAAGCTGAAATCAGAAAAAGATTTTCTGCTTGTTTAACAAGTCTTTATTTCCAGCTATCCCTATTTATACTACGTGGTTACAGTGCATCATAGCCTTTTCAATAGTAAAGTACAATTGGGAATACATGCTCAGCCTCACTACTGGCTGGACCTGGAGAGATGGAGCTGCAACAGCCTCACTTCTATCAGGCTCTCAGATTCTGCAACTGAGCATAACAGACAAGGCTAACTCAAAATCCAATCTCTGGCTGCTATTCCCCTACACGCTAAAAAAAGATAGAATTTTAAAAAATAAAATAAAAAAGTATTGTGCTCTGCTTACAATAAAAAGTTTGTAAGAGGAATTTTAAGGGATGAAAGCTTGATTCAAGCATTAAAGGTGTCTTATAAAAATCACAACATTTTAATGTTTTTATACCTATGAATTTTCATTACATATTTTTACTATAAATATACCTAAAGACAGACTCAGCAAATTTATTACACTGTGCTTCAGACAGAAAAAAGATTCTGTAGAAAAAACAAAATAGTGTGAGCTCGACACCAATGCCACAGAAGTGCCTAGGATCAAACTGCCCACCATTACATTTACAGATAGTTTGTTGTCTTTAGCCTACAGGGTGGATGAGAAAGAAGTATCTGGCATACTTTGCAATTAATTTCATTAGTAGAAAGTTAGATAAATAATAGCTACTGAATATAAGCACCCAATAACCGCTACTACGAGGACATAAAAATTATGAGCCAGAAACTGTGGGTGAGGAGTTGAGATTAAGTACATTTCCTTCAGTGCCTCTCTGTTAGACCACCAGAATATTTTGTTTAACTCCTGTAAACCTTAGAAACAGGATAATTCAGCTGCTAATGCTGCATAATCACTGATTAAATCATACTTCCTATACACTTGCACATCCCATACCTACAAACTTTGCTGAATCATTGCATTTGGCCCTGTCTGCATTAACACAATGGGGTCTCCTTCCTTATGTAAATACACACGCAGCCCCTCACATAACACTTAGGGGAAAACTACTTCCCTACTTACCATGCAATCACATGGCCATACTACAGAAAAAATCCAATAGTGATTACATACCAAATAACCAAGATATACATTTGCAGAATCTGTCATCTAAATGACAAAAAAAAAAAAAAAAACAAACCCAAAACAAACCCAAACACTGGCCAGTTTTAGTGCATTTAGTTATTAAACCTTGAAAGCAGACATACTTGCTGAGAAAGGGCAAGATGATGAGAATGGAGGATGCATTTGAAGAAATAACAACTGCTACATGTTCCTGGCTGGAAAGATGATATAGGAAGTATATATGTGTTTTAAACCTATATTTGACTATGATTTTTAAATACAACTAGATTGTTCACACCAAAGACAACGGCCTGTTCAGTATTATCTTTCTAGTACAGTATACTTTCTGACACACATAAAGCTAGTGAAGTGGCTGAGATCACACTTGTCTCAGTAGAAGCCAGCAGGAAGAGTGAGTCCACCCAGGGTTAATCCATGCTGCCATCTTGTGGTTACCCACATTAGAAACACTGATTTTTGCCAGCATTTTAAATACTACCATACAGAATTATGAAACATCAGTAATGTCCTCTGAAGAGCTAATGGCACAGACAGAAGGTGTTCCTTCTCTTCTGGAAAATTACTGTTGTCTTTTCAGAAATCATAAACCAAATTTCCCGTTTTGTGTTCAGATTTTCAGAGTGGTACGAGCGCAAAACTGAAGGGGTGAAGTATATGTTCATATATTCTTTCATGTAGAGGCTGACAGCTACGAACAAAGGTAATATATATATGATGTATAACATAACATGTATGTATATCTTTTCTAATTCTTTATAAAGGCATAGAGAACAGTATCTGTAGCTATATTTTAATTTTGACAAATTCATAAGCAGAAAATGATAACACAAGCATTTATTGCTATTGTTCACTTTTTTTTATTAAATTGAGCTAAAGCTGAAATAAAAGCAAGGATGAGCTGTCTTCCCACCAAAGAGCTAATTAGGTCTAATTAGGCTTCTTATCAAAGAGCTAGTTAGGCTTCTTTTTAGACAATCCTGTACACTGCTGATTTAAAATTGCATTCAGACCTCTAACCAAGGCAATCCTTCCTATCATTTCCCTTTCTCTCCTACATCCACGACAGGTCTGCCATCAGCCACCCTACATTTTACTCCTCAGCTGTTACTCACTATGTTCTTAACTGATGTTTGTGAGAGCTGATTTTTAAACAGTAATTAACATAGAATACGGAAGATAAAGACAAAATTTTGGGCACACAAGCCTTTCCTCACCTTTGAAATAGAAGAAGCAATTTCCAAAGCTAAATACAAGTTGAGAAAACTCCTGAGGTTTTAACTTCATTGCAAAAACTGGTTGGAGAATCTGAGAGAAAATACAATTGGTATTTACAGAGCAGGAGAAGGGTTTAGCTCTTAGGGGGATAGAGACAGAGATGGTTAATTTGTTGTCTGTGGAACATGGGGTAGCTGACGATGGGACAATGATAATGTGCCATAGAACCAGTGTCCAACTTGAGTCCGTAAGTTTTAATGTCAAGGAGAAATAAGAATTTCAGTTCCCAGCCCTGTCTTTTGACAGCATTTTGTAGGACTCCTTTGCAGGTTGTTTCTGAAAAGCACACTACCGTAACAGGAAGGTATACTATATGTGTGAGTTCAGCCTGGTTCATACCGATTTTTAGACTCACAAACAGGGTTTCCTACAAACTTTCTGTAGACCAAAAGAAACCAGACTGGGTACAAGGCACAGCTGTAAAATTTGACCACAGATCTCCACAAGGATCCTATAGAAAGTCGAGTCTAATCAGGTCCTGGTTAACAATAAGGGCTTCTGAGGAAGCTGAAGCTGAATCAGTTTAAAGGTAACTTCTGGAAAGTTCTGCCCCCCACAACCAAATCATACACATTCAGGCGTACATAAACAAAACAAATTCAAGCTTGCCTGATTGGGGTGTTTTACCAAAAAGTAGGTGAGGACCTAGCTCCATAGAATTGCCTAATTTTTGAACTTTACTGCTCCTTTCTTCATGCTTTCTTCCCCATCACCCCTGAAATTCTTCTGCCCTTTCAGCACAGGACCATAGTCTTCTCATTTGGCTGATTTCCCCACAGTTACTGCTTGCCTTGGCCACACCACTGAAATAACTCCTTGTTGTTAAGAAAACCCAGAGTTTGTGTGACCTTTCAAACTCTGGCTTGTTGTCCGAGTCAAAAACCCCAGCCTAACAAATACTTACTTAGAACATTTAAAATGAAACGTTTAGGGCAGAACCTAGTTTTACTGTGTGAACAGTTCAAAAATATGAATAACCTTGGTTTTGTTAGGAAACTTGCCTCTTAGAAAGCTGGCCTAGTTCGTGATTTGGTAAGTGTCTAAAAGTTGCAGGGGAAAATCTTTATTTTTAATTTTAAAATCTAACTTGTATTTTACTAGAGGTTATGTAAACATAAACCTGGAGAGTATCATGCTAAATGTGTAACAGCCAAAACAGGAGTGGTAAAACACTGCAAAAACATTTCTTATTTGTTCTACAAATAATGAGAATGCATGTAGAATAAAGTAACCCCAACGCATAGACTTCACGGCTTCTAGCCCAGGAAACAGATTGCCTTCAGCCCGCCACACCTCAGGACGCCAACATGGCGGCTAAGCCTGCCCGCGCGGCCCACAGCAACCGCCCCCCCTCCCTCCCGCCTCGTCGTGATTGGCTGCGATGGGAGCAAGGGCTGACGCAGCGCTCAGTGATTGGTGGTTGGGGTAGCTGTTTTGGCGCGCTGTGGGTTTTCATTTGAGGGGGTGGTTGTCTTTCCTTCGTGCTGAGGGGAGCTCGTCCCGGTGTATTCGTGCTCCAGCCTCTTCACCGGCGGCTTCCCGGCACCTGCAGCGGCAGCGGTGCTCTGGAAGCCGCCTGGGGGGAAAGAGCACCTCTCCCGCCGAGCAGAAAAACAAACCAACACACCAAAACAAACAAACAAACAAACAACAAAAAAAAAAACACCTAACCCAAAGGTTCTTTTTTTTTAAAAAAAAAAACACCCCAAAAAACAGGCCTTAAGGAAAAGAGTCCAGGTCAGTATATATGGTGGGTCACCCAGGTCAGTATATATGGTGGGTCGCAAACACGGTGTGAACTCAGAGTTTTGAGATATGCATAAAAGAGAATCATGTTGAGGATATATGAAGAGGAAGGAGGTTTGGAGATCAGTAGTGGTGTCTTCTGCTGCCTATGGTAGTGATAAGGTGGAGCGGTGTAGTTAGTGGAGTAGCTGGATAGTACAAAAGAAGCCAGTGTTTTGCTCCATTTAAAAGATGTGCTTTTCAAGGAAAAAATAGGTGTATGTTTTCTGTGAACATTGTGTCTATCTTTTTCATTTTATTCTTTGCCAAGTGATGTCAGTAACCTGTAGTATTTGCTCAAGTGATGAAGTATGTATGTTGTAGAGAATTAGTCACATTTTATTTTTTTTTTTTAAGTCAGACACCATCATGAGTAGAAAGAAAGAGTTCTTCATGGTAGATGATAGTAATAAAGAGCTTAATAGAAGGAAAATTAAAGCTATAAGGTATGTGAATTTTGAGATTACTCTAATGGCTTTATTATTTTTAAGATATGACAGTATAATTATCATGAAATAGTATTGAGGAAATGTAGAAAACAATTTTTGTATTAAGCAGTGTTGCAAATGAGTTCACTTTTATGTGTTACGTACGTGCATGACATGCAGTTTGTGGGAAATTCTAGTATTCAGAGTAGGTTCAGGGGAAAAAGGCATTTTAAATGCATTTTGAGATGTCAAATACTGAGTTACTAGACTATCAATATCTGGTATTGATCAGTGTATATCTTACAAGTAAATAAATAATTTGATTTTTTCAATATATTTATAGTTAAACAACTGTAGAATGTATGTGATTAAAATTCATTATCTAACAATCTATTAATGCTGGTTCTAGTTACCTTAAATGCTGGTTCTGCATACCTAAAAGCTCTAGTGCCGCCTTTATGGATGAAGAATTCAGTGTCATAGAAGTAAATTACTTCTCCAGTTAAAAGAGGGTAACAAAAATTTTGTGTGCGTGTTGCATTACCTGCACCACCTCCTACAATAATGTCATTTGGTAAAAAGTGGGCAAGCTTAGCTCTAAGAGAGCTGGAAGTCAGAATTTGTGTTTGGTTGATACCCATAATGATCTTAAGCCTTTACTTTCACTTCTGAAGGCAATGCCTTAAAACAATAGAAGAGGATTTTACAGAACCGATTCAGAGAAACAGGGCTTTGTGTCATGTGTCAGGAGCTGCGAGTGTGAAAGGTAAGGCTTTTGGATCTTGACTTCTATTTCTAGCAATTTTGTGGTGTGCACTATTAATTTATATTTTATATGGTCAGTTAAAGACAATAGATGGGCTGCCAGATTTGATTAATACATTGTTTATATACTACATTTCCAATACTCAGCAAGAACGACCAATATATTTTTCTTACTCTCCTGCTGTTTTTCTTGACAAAGCTACTGAAAAGTTTGTTTTAAAAGAAACCTCATTTTGGGGGGATTTTCTGCTTGAGTGTCTTTTTTTCCAAGAACTGTAAAATTGTGTTGAGCACATAGTTTTTATGTATGCTTTTTAAATACTATTTTTTTTCCTGTATTGTAGGTAGACATTTTGAGTGCATGTTTTCTTTAGCCTTTTTGCCTTCTTGCCTTCCTGTTTCATGTGTTTACTCTGCCCTGAATGTAGCAACAACCTAATAGAGCTAATCATGCAGGTAATACCCTAATCATTAAATGCAAGTAAATTTTTGTAATACCCAGTTAACTTCCACATCTATTTGTCTGGACTTCTATTCCTAGTTTTCAGATTCTGTTGTTAACAAAAGTCAAAGTCCAAATTCCTGTTGTCTTGATGAATGCTACATAGAAGACTACTCCAGTGATCATGTAGTCCTGTTTGTCCCATTAAGATGTCCTCCAGTTAACAACATTTGCAGTGAAGTGTTTCCTATGCTTGCTTTTACAGTGTTGCATGATGATCTGAAGGATGAAGACACCAATTTATTTGGCTTCTCTTCTACAGAAGTAAGCTGTTCGAAAGCTTTCTGTTCAGTAGACACTGTGGTGGTCTGAAATAGTGATATTACAGGATCATTTGCATTTTCATTGAAAGTGATTAAAGCAAGCTCAGGTCCCCTCTGAGATAAGGGCCTGCACTTTATAACCACCTGCTCCCCAGCAAGTCCTTGCTAGCATTAATCATTATGCAGTGTAGCTGTGCAGCATGCATCTGATGTCCAAAGCCTGGCTTTAGGAAAGTTTAATTTATGGTTCTCATTAGTGCTTCATGTTGCCAACTCTGTTCCACCCTGCACATAATGTGAAGAAAGCAAGTGGCACATATGTACATTTGTTTTGTTTTTTTTTTTAAAGAAAAAAAAAACGTTTCCCTGTTGGCTCCCAAATAAAAGGACTTAAAAGATTATTTTTTTAAAAGCAACTTCACTTTGCACAGTAGTGTGTAACTTATGAATAAATTTCTGTTTCTGCTTTTAAAGAAAATGCTCTGCTTGTGAATCTTCTATGTTATGACATGCTAATGCCATTTGTTTCACAGAAATCTATATTTTGGACAAACATTAAATGTTTGGTTTTAATTTTTAATTTATGCAAAAGATAGAATGTGGCCATTCTGTTTTTTCTGTTGTGAAATTAAGATTTGGCCTTTACTGCAAAATAAAAATAAGTCAAGTCTTTGGAATTAAGCCCTGTCATTAAACTTTATTGAGAAAATAAGTTGTAATCAGGTTCACTAATGCAGTATGTTAGAAGTTTTGAACAATAATATGGAAAAAACACTAAGAGCAAAGAAGAAATCAGCATTCCTTTTACTAGGCACACTTTTAATTTACCACAAAGATCTGCTGATGGCTACAGAGCTTTGGCTTGGAAGCTGTTTTCTTACATCTCTGGTTACACAATTCAACAGCACTAGCCCTGAAGCTTGGTCTCATTGAAATGGTGGGTGTACTGAAGGTGGAAACAGGCTTATAGAACTTTTTTTTTTTTTTACTGGGACTTGGATTTAACCCTGTATTTGAACTTGCTTTACTTTTTCCCTCTGAATTTAGACCAAAACTGATTTTAAACTTGGGCTGTGCAGTGGCAACTCACAAAGGCAAGCAAGGTAAACCTTTTTTGACTTAACTGTTTTTCATGGGTTTAGATGCCAGACTTGGGGAGGACTTGACTAGGCAAGCATTTCCAGGTATTTTTCTTGGGCTGATTGTTTTGTTTGTTCTTCGGGGTTTTTTTAATATGTTCTTTAAACTTTATTAGTATGTCCTCAGTATGGTGTCTAGTACTGTGGGAACACAACTTGCTTGGCACTTGTTGCCTTTCAATGAAATGTTATTTGTACTCAAGAAACAGACTGGTTTGGCTTAAAAATGTTTGGAACTGAAAGTTCTAAACACTCTGGTTAACTCCATGATAAGGGTTCAGAGGGAGAGCAGAGAAGTGCTGGAACACCAGGCTGTGGTAGGAAGGACTGTGTCACTGGAGCACCTCCTTCCCCTCACCCTGCTGCTTCTCCCATTGCACCTTCTGCTTAACTAGTCACAGCTGCAAAGATTAGATGCCAGCAATGTTCTGTGGTATTGTCATATCTAAATTACATTAACTTGATTATTTGTCTAGCCTATATGAACTCGAAGGAAGTCTTCAAGTGGGTGTCTTTCCCCCACTGTCATCACTGTGGAGATTCATGTTGATACAAATGAGAATAGGCCCAGATAATTCTTACAGATGTGTTACATAAGGAATCTGTCCTGTACAGATCTGTTCTGTGAAGGAGATATAGGGAGTTTATCTTCTGAGATCAGCACATGTAACATGCGTGGCTAACCTTGCCCAGAGTAAAATAGAAACTCAAGATTTCATGTATGGCTGTCAATCTCTGCAGCAGTGTTCTCCAAGGCCTCTTACAGTCCATCAGAAACAGCAAACTGAGCGCAGGAAGAGCAACACAGTGCTTCCTTCCTGTAGTTGGGCTGGCTTATGCAGACTGCTTTTGTGAGAGTCTTGACAGCTGTTTAGATCCACGTGTACTTCGCAGAAGAGCAGGGATAGGTGACCATACAACAGAATTTAAGAGCCTTTCTAACAGGTTATCTGTAGATGGTTTTAGTATAATCTGCCACGTATTATAAAGATTTTAGCAGCCTAATCAATATGTGATGGGATATCTGAAGGAAGTATTTGGGCAACAAATGAAAAATGAATCCTGGAATGTTGATATCTATGCATTCTACTCTGAGAATAAAAATCACTCCCACCTACTAAGGTTTTGTTCAGCCTTGCCAAAATTGTCAGATGAAAAATAGTTACTGAAGATGAATTTTAAGATTATGCTAGTAGAAAGGAAACTTCTTGACAAATATCTGGTATCTGTAGTATACCACAGTGTGAATTCTACTGTTCTAAAAATAGGTGCGTGTATGTACTTAATGACAGATTTTTAAATACTCAAATTGTGTCTAAAGTATTTGTGGGAAGTTTGATATTTTATTTCAAATGTGTAGGTTTTTCCTTAAAGTTTTGTTTTTCAGGCCCTTCAGTCACAGTACTGAAGAGAAAAATGTTAAGCACCCAGTTTCTTCAAATGATGGGCTGAGAAATAAACCAGCTTTAACTCCATCAGCAGACATGGTGCGTTAATATGTAACTTCTTTATATTCTCACTCATTATTTTTGTGTATGCATACTTAATACAGCACTTCTTAAAACACAAAAACTTGCAGTCTTAATAGTTACGTGCTATTATTTCATCTTATCACAGAATTGTTGTGCAGCTACAGTGTTTATAAAACAACTTGACAAAATGATGCAGCTCAAACCCAACCAGATCATAGCTGAGGAGGGCTAGTGTATTCAGCTGGCTGTGAAACTATGTTTTTTTTTTTTTGAATTTAGCTTTTTTAAAAAACACCTGAGGCTTCACAATATTTGGGTTTGGGGTTGGTTTTTTTGCTTCTTTTTAAATTTGGGACAGCTACCAGGCTCATGCAACACATCCTTAAAATAGTCATTCAGGGCAACAAGGTTGTTGGATGAATGGATCTCTCTTGAAACATTCTGTTAAGTTTTATAGCCTGATCTTTCTGAATGAGGTTTGTGAAGTTTTAGGCCAAGAGAACTAATGTTGTGGATATTTTAAAATGACAGAATAAAATGGAAATGAATGATGCATCCTGTGCCAGTCCTGTTTTCTTCTGTGGAGATCATCCTGTACAGTTACCTTGAAAGAATTGTAACTTGCAAGTGTCTGTCTTCTTCTTAGGTAGTTTTGTTATATTGCCCATTAAAGTTTGAAAATGGTTTTCTTTTCTGAACATTTTTTTTCTAAAAAGTCTATTTGAAACAAAGCCATGTCATGTTATCTTAAACTTGAATATATTACTGTTGACAAAATATTAAAGGAAATAGCCTGAGGTTATTTTTGAAGTACCTTGAGTTTGAGGTCATATTTTGATGGTAGTCACTGCTTCTGTTGACAGAATGGTTTTTTTTATTATTTTTTTCCTCCTTTTTTTTTTTTTTTTTGGAGAAAGTTGTTGAGAATTAGCTCATGTGAAAACCCACATTTATTGAGATCCTAGCCTAACTGCTACTTTGGTTTCTTAAGCTTTTCAGACTCTTTTATTTTGTGGCTCATGATTACTAGATATTTGGCGGTATCGTTTCTTATATCACTGAATGATTATATCCATGTCTTTTTGAGTTTTGGAAGGATTTTTGTTACTGCATCATTGATCATCATGAGAATCATGAAGTAGAGAGGGAGCAATGTAATTCCATGACATTTTTACCTATTATGTCTCCTTGCATCTGCTCAAAATAGACTGAGAATAGTTGTCATAGGCAAGTATTCCAAATGCAGTTAACATCCAAGTCATAATAGGAGGAGGGCTTTCTTCACTTTTTCTGCTCCTAGGAAGGAGACATAATTGGTCTGAGATGTTCAGATACATTAATTGGAAAGTTGTTCTAGAAATTAAGGTAACAACAAACATCTTTAATAAACTCCATAGTGATGTGTGTGACTAAGGTCTCTCCCAGATTGTGGGCAGCACTTTCTTTTGCCTACACCAGTGTCTGGACAGAGGCAGAACTGTTGCAGGTTTTTGAATTCTAAACCTCAAGTTCTTTCTAGTTTGTGTTTGTTCTCCTTAACACTAGTGAGGAACCCTTTAGAAATTGGAGATGTTTGCATGTTAATTAAGTTACCTTTTGGCAAGGTGAACTGGTTGCCTAATAGTGGCAGACTTACCCAGCACCATCCCTCACTTTTGGGGGCATCCCCAGCTGATGATGTTCTCATTTTGCTTTTAGCAAAATACCACACTCTAGCCAGTACTTTTAACACTAGCTTTAGTAGCGACAGGGACAAAGTAAGATGTTTCTGTATGTACACTTGCTTCTGTGTCAGTTCATATGCAAGTGTATTATTGTCTTTTCTTGCATCAACATAACACTGGGAGCTTATTACAATTTTCCTTTTTGTTCGTTTTGCCCAAATGATATTCCTAAATGTTTTACTTTTTCCTAGGCTGCAGTATACCCATTCTTCCATCTCGCATGTTTTCTCTCCTCTGTATTAGTAACTATTTTGCTTTTCCTTCATGTACTGTCTTCTCATTTGTTTTTTTGTGTGTATGTGTCTGTGCGAATAAATTGCATGTACTTAAACAAAAAAATTTAGAATTCATGTTTCAGAACTACTACGATGTAAATGTTCTCAGTGTAATTCAGGTTAGCTAAGTATTTTGAGCCTGCTTGCAGCTATAGAGCCACTCAGAGCCTTACAGAGATTCAGTCACCCACATCAAGTGCCTCTTTGTCAAAATGGCAAATGAGTATAGCCCATCTTGTCTTCAGTCATAAAAGTAACTTTATATTCATTGGCAAATCTTTTCCCAGGACAGCAAAACTATGGAGGATATCGATGAAGCTTTGTGCATAGCTATTTGTAATCTCAACCACTTACATGATGCAGATGAGGTGGGTGAAAATCAGTTAAATCATTAAATATTAAATTGTGTCCTTGATTGAAGCTTTTGTTACGAGTAGTCGCACATTAGCATGCTATTTAAACACAGTTTTACCGCCTTCATTTTGACATGTCCTTCAACTGTTTGTGCTATTTCTGTGAATATACAGCTTTAAACTCCAGGTTATAGTCTGAAGTTTACAGAATACAGGAGTAGTCTGTAAAGGAGTACGTAAACCTATGCATAATTTAAAGTTACTAGGTCAAGCCATATATGCAGCAGAACTATATATAAGCCAGTCTTTAAGTACTAAGCTTATGGTTCCTTGGATCAGGTTAAAACTCAGCATTTGTTTTTGCTCTAGCAACTGTGCTGACTTCCTAGTTTTCATCTACCTCTTTCTGGAGTTAAAGGCGGGAAAGAAGTTATATGGGCAAATGAAGTAATAATTTTAATAGACACAATATGCAAAACATGTAAATCAAGTAATGCATTTTTATGCACAGTATAAAATACAGGAAGAATCCTAAAATACTGGATAATGCTGTTAATAGGTTTTACTGAGTAACCTATGAACTTTATCAATGATAATTATTTTATTTAAACTTTAAATGTGCTGTAGAAAATCTTGCAGTTCCGTCTTTGCCATTTATTTATGTTTTAGGTGTATTCTAAGGTACCAGGCATAGAAGTATTTAATGACCCAAAAGCTTAAAGCAAATCCATTCTAGTAAGTGTGGCATGAAGTGTCCTTAAAACCTCTTTTGTTGTAGTGGCTGGTCTGTCAGTTAAGCAAAGTTATGTTAAATACCTAATTCATATACTAACAGCATCTTGTAAAGACCTACCATTTCAGCAGCTCTAATATAATAACTCGTGCATACACCTGTGGTCTTCCAACAGCTTTTCAACAAAGACTGAGAATTGCCAAAGCAGTGTTGCATTACTGAGATTTTTTTCCATAGTGTCTTCATTTAACGTAACTATACTGACGAAACTGATGCTTAGCCAGAGGAAGAATCTTTGGTTTTTCCCTTTATGCTCACAATGACTTTAAAAAAAAAAAAAAAAAAAACAGTAGAAATCTTAGCATGCTAGTTATCTGTGTGCGGTGCTATATCAGAATGTCAAGTAAGGAAAGTGAGGCAGTGGGCCCAAGATCTATGTGTTTCTTGCCTCATAGGGCTAAAGACTTCTGTTGGCATGAGGATCCAGACAGTGCGAGCTGACTACAAGTCAGAGAAAACAAAGAAATAAATGAGCTATAATTTTTCTTACGTTACATTATGTAGTCATCCTTTGATTTGCCTTTTCTTTTTTCTTTTTTTTAATTAACCACAGTGTGGTTTAGTGTCACTCTTTCTGCTGGACTATTGATCACTGTCTTGCTGTTCATTGCTTCCGTTCTGTTCTGAATTTAAAAAAAAAAAAAAA
>VZTV01055006.1:0-16567 GCA_013400875.1 Anhinga rufa
CATTGTCATAAAAGCCAAAACTCGCGACAGCGCCAGCCATGTAGCCAAGAGTTGATTTGCATTATTTGTCTGTTACTGGCTGACCATTTTCTCTAAGTGGTAAAACAGAGGAGATGACAACTTGGACACCAATATTTTTCACTTGCTCCCCCAGGGCGTTAATGTCTTCCTTGGTTCTGCCCAGGCTCTGGCCTACAGCATCATTTGTGCCCACATGGAAGAGTAGCAGTGGATAGTAATCTGCTCTTGACAAGTTGTGGCACCCTCTCAGTGATGTCTTGGATCTTAGCTCTCGGAAGGGAGTAAACATCTCATGACTCCCTGTCATTTGAGCTATTGTTGTATCATCTTGTTCATTTTGACTGTCAAACAGAAAGGAAGTTTGCATGAGAACTTGATGCTGCACTGTTTCATAAAGGTGAGGACACGCAGGTGGCTCAGCCACTGGTACCACGTGGGAGCTGCCTGCAGTCTCCTCTGTTACAGTCAGCTGGTTAGGTTTATCCTGTGCCCCAGGAATTTGTGCAGCATAGTACAAGCTCAGACCTGCTCAGGTCAACTGTTTTGTGGATCACTGTTTTTGGTGAACTGTGGTCTTCTGTTCAGGATCACTGCATCACTTTATCTTGGGGAAAAAGTGGTCTAACTGCCAGTATTTCCTATATTGGATGGAGTAGTATGTGTGTGCATTTATCAACAAAGTATTCATCTTCAGAATGAATTTGTTGCTAAAAAGTTGGCTTTCACAGGTGTGGAAAATGGTGTAGCATTCTGTTTTCTACATAGAAATATATTAACCTTTTCAAGGTATTGCACCTCTGATAATTTCTAGCTGTACAGCAGTGTTTACATTTATGAACCTGTTGCAAATCTACGCTTAAACATATTTGCTTGAAATACCTTTCATAAATATATACGTACATGTATATATATAGATATCTTTATACTTCTCATGATTGAAGTTGTGATATTTTGGTTGGCATATGATAATGGAAGCAATGGTCTATCTATCTAGGTGTTTTTGAAACAGGAGGAAAGGTCAGCTTCCTGTGACTTAATGCTCTGAGTGAAAATACTTTAAAATAGTTCTGTGTTTAAGGAGATGAATCTTGCAGCAGTTTTTAATTTTTAGTTTTCTGTGATGAAAATATACCAAGCTTGCTAGCTGAGATGCAGAACTGGTAAGCTGTACTGAAATCTGAAAGGCTTCAGCAATTGCACTGAGTAAATTGTGTGAATATTCACTCATAACTTCCAGTACTTATCACATATCCGTAAGTAAAGATAGATTAGTTATTGGATGTATGGCTTCTGTTACATGCGAGGATAACATTCGTATTGCTTTTTGTTGCTGTGGAAATAGATGTGCAAGAGAGAGCATCAAGCTGTAGAGTAAACCCTTCTAGTGCATAAGCCCTGCAAAATGATGTACAGGTCAGCCTCGGCATGTGGCTTTTTTGAGTGGTTGAGAGTCTTTTTTGTTTGGTTTTCGTCTAAGGCATAACCTTACTCCAAACTTAAATCTCAAGTAACTTTGTATACCTGGCATTTGCAAATAACATGAGAGCTGGTGGTAGTACTGTTCCCTGTTAGCCAGCCTATCTTTTCTTGCACATGACTAATGAGGTCAGTTTTATCAAGGTATTTAAACTATTTGTTTCCATTGTTACAGTTGCAAAAAGCTTTTCCTAGAGCAAATCAGTTACAGAAACATTTGTTTTAAAATTATTCCCAGGTGTTAAGGTATACAGATATTCTGTTGACATTTTGATTCTTAAAAGACATAGAATAGGCTGAAGGTGGTATAAAAGTTGTACTAGTTCTAAAGTTATGACCTGCAGCCCATGATACAAGGTTTATATCAGTTTCCTTCTGACAGGGAGCCAAAGACACAGAGCTCTGATAAGTGCTAAAAGAAGGCTTTTACAACCCCTTTGAAAAGCGTGTGCATCCAGGGCTAGATTGTAATCTGAAATATGGCAGCTGTTTCCTAATGTTTCATAAATAGCTGCTCAGAAAAATTGGTAGGTATGAGGTGAAAGCTAATCATTAACTCTGAAAATATACCTAATGCTTAATAGTGCAAAGTAGAGTGATGTATCTCCTAGCTACATAAAACTTTAATTTTAAAGAATTTTAAAACTTGTGATTTTATTATCTTGAAGTGATTAGGAAGAAGCAAGAAAAAAATCATTGATGGATGGAGACTTAAAAAATCATTCTCAAATCTGCTTCTGTAACTTAATTTGTTGCGTACTTGTCTTTTGCATATTGCCTCTTTTAAACTAAGGTGTTGATACGTTTTGTTGGTAGGTTTTGATTTGTTTTAGAGGGTTTTTTTACAGGTATTTTAGCTAGAGACTAAGGTTGTTGCCACTTTCCTTCTTGTCTGAGTGATTAACACTTTTGGTGGGTTTGGTTCCCCCTTCCTCCCTGCTCAATTCCTTTTTCCGTTTGGTTGGGGTTGTTTTTTTCCTTTTATTCCTCGGGGGGGGACTCACAGGGAGACTAGAAAAGTGTATCTCAATTTTTAATGGGGCTGTATGTCTGTATCTTCTACTCACCTTTTTTGTGTTAAAAATCTCACATGCTGCTTAGCTGCTGTCTCCTCAAAGGCAATCTGGCACTTCACTGATACTGTTATCAGGAAAGTAGAATCCTTGCTATGTCAGATGTCATGTAATTTCAGTGATTAATTGTAACCATTTATATTTTGATCAATTTTTTTTTTTAAGTAATTTTAAAGCATAAAGATTCAGTTTGAGTCCTTGAAATTAAAGTAGAAAGGACAGCTGGGTCTTATTTTAGTTTGAAGTATGAAAGCCTATGAAGCAACAGCAGCAACAATAAAGCAACTCTAAAACACACACAACTGTCTATCAAGCAGCTTGGAATCAGTTATTTTTAAGCCTACTCTCTCCACCATAGAAAATATTCATGAGATACAGGCTAGTTTTTCTTGGTCTTTTTTGTCAAAGTAAACAAATGGTATCTTTATTCAAACCAAAGGAAGTTCGTTCTGCAGAAACTTGAGAGTTTATAGAATCATAGAATGTCCTGAGTTGGAAGGGACCCACAAGAACCATCGAGTCCAACTCCTGTCCCTGCACAGGACAACCCCAGATTTACACCATGTCTCTGAGGGCGTTGTCCAAGTGCTTCTTGAATATCACCAGGCTCGGTGCTGTGACTGCCTCCCTGGGGAGCCTGTTCCAGGGCTCCACCTCCCTCTGGGGGAAGAACCTTTTCCTAATAATCCAACGTAAACCTCCCCTGGCACATCTTCTTGCCATTCCCTCGGTTCCTGTCACTGGTCACCAGAGAGAAGAGATCAGCGCCTGCCCCTCAGCCTCCTCTTCTCCTGGCTGAAAAGACCAAGTGACTTCAGCTGCTCCTCATATGATTTCCCCTCTAAACCCTTCACCAGCTTTGTGGCCCTCCTCTGGACACTCTCTAGTAGCTTTATATCCTTAGTGTACCGTGGCATCCAAAACTGCACACAGTACCCAAGGTGAGGCTGCGCCAGTGCAGAGCAGAGCGGGACAATTGCTTCCCTCGACTGGCTGCAATGCAGTGCTCGATGCACCCCAGGACACAGTTGGCCCTCTTGGCTGCCAGGGCACACTGTTGGCTCACATTCAACTTGCCATCGACCAGAATCCCCAAGTCTCTCTCTGCAGAGCTGCTCTCCAGCCTCTTGTTCCCCAGTCTGTATGTACATCCAGGGTTACAGTGCTGGATTTTGCACTGGGGCACTTGCCCTTGTTAAACTTCATAGGGCTGGTGATTGCCCAGCTCTCCAGTCTGTTCAGATCCCTCTGCAGGGCCTCNAGGTGTTTTTCAATAACTCCGAGAATAATCTTCTCCATAATTTTACCAGGCACAGAGTGAGACTGGCAGGCCTGTAGTTACTGGGGTCATCCCTTTTGCCCTTCTTGAAGATTGGGACAACGTTTGCCAGCTTCCAGTCAATGGGGACCTCTCCACATTCCCAGGAGCATTGAAAAATCACTGAGAGAGCTCTCGCTATGACATCAGCCAGCTCTTTAAGTACCCTTGGATAAATCCCATCAGGCCCCATCGACTTATAGGGATCTGGGTGGAGCAGCAAGTCCTGCACAAGTTCAGGGTTTATTAAGAGTTTATCATTCCCACAGTCATGGTCATGGCTAGTTTTCCTGGAACCATCTTGAGTGTTATAGAGGAGTGATTTGATAAGGAATGCTGTTGTCTGGAGATGCGTACTTTTTTGTTTGATGTCATTGCCCTTAGGGGAACTTTAACACTCTTTCATACTCCAATACATGAATCATCAAGATCTGCTGGGCCTTTTTGGTATTAAAACCTTTATTGAATTTCTATCCACCTTCAGTGGAAAAGGTCTGATTGATAAGCCATAGAAAAGTCATTCCATTGCATGTCTGTAAATACTGTACCCTGCCACACCGTAATTGCTGTAGGACTTGAAGTTTTTCACAGCTAACTGTGAAATCTTTTCTCTAATAGCAATATAATTGATGCTTTGACAAAATTCTTCAGTGCAAAAATACCACAGGAACCACAAATCTGTTATTTAAGTTATATAATTAAATGGCAATTTTGGTCTAAGAATTCCTGGCAATTTAGTTAATAAATATCTCTTTAAAAAAGAAAGTGCTAAAACCAGAGTGCAGTGGTTAGTCTGTATTTAACAGGTTACTTTTATCAAAGCTTTGGTGTATGGACGCTTTCCTTTTTGTTGCATGTGTAATCCACAGTGGGCTAAGTGGTACTAACTTTTCATAAGGCCACACATTACTGCATCTTTCTGTCCCTTATTGTGCTGAGATATATTCTTTCAATAGTTACTGAGCTGTTACAAAGTGGAGCAGTTTCTTGCTTATTATGAGAATTTATTTTGTAATATTTAAACTGCTAGGCAGAATGAGATGTTTAACAAAATTTGGGACTATTTCTTTGGATCTTTTAATGTAAAGAGAGTGGGAAGCACATTAAACTATTACAAGTTTATTTTATTTATAGAAACTCTTCTAAAGAATATTTTCTGGGAAGAAGGAATGCAATGAGGAGAAGTCACAGGAAAATGCACAGCCTAAAGCTCTGGTAGCATTTAAAATTGGTGCCTATGCTAATCTAATATGAGTTTACCACAGATCCCAAGGGAGCCTGATGCAGGATTCCAAAGAAACTTATTAACATCCAAAGCATGTTTTTTATAATAAAAGTTGGGGTTTTTTCTTACTGAAAAAAATCATTTGCTTTTTATATTTGAGGAGGGGGAAGGAAATGCACAATGGATCATTTAACATCCTGATTAATGATTTTATTAGTTCGGATGCATTCACTTTGGTCTAAATCCAAGTCTGTCTTTGTTCATGAACTTGAGCATCGAGCAGGATTTTTATTTTTGTGAAAATGCGCAATTAGCTCTAAATGTTTAATTTAGTAATGGTATTACTGATTTTTCTTTTAAATATTAAATGCACTGTGGTTGTGAAATAACTCGACTGCATTATTGAATCTTTGGCAAGGCTAGCCTGCTTAATAGAGAAATCTGGCCTGGTCTACTTTTCTTACACAGTTATAGATACAGAAACTACAGAAGTTAGCCCATCTACAAGCAGAAGTTACTTTACTCGCATTGAGAATGTGAGTAGATGGAACCATTGAAAACATTTAAGGGAGAAAAACAATAAGGCAAGCTGGAATGAGAGTAGTTCATTTAACTCCCTATTGGTCAGCCAGTCAGGAATACGCCAAGCAGTGATGAATTTCAACCAGCTACTAGAAACACATACGTTAAAGTCCCTGTAGCCATAATAGTTTTTCTTCCTGAACCTTTGGGGACACTGAATAGTGGAAGATGAGAGTACTTCACATTTTGCTCACTTGGAGAGCTCCTTAATTTCCTTTAGGAATGCCAGGCTTCTCTGAGAGGATCTCGGGGAGGATCTGTTTACTAGGATTTGTTTTTTGATTCTTGCTTGTTCTGAAACTTAAGATTTTAATAGTTTGGGCAGAATGGTGCCAATATGGCGCTCCAAGTTATTTTATATATATATACACACTATATATCGTATACTATATATGTACACTATATAAAAAAATAGTGTATCAGCAATGAAATAGCATGGGATCCCTTTCAGCATTTAAATATGTTCTAATTATATTTCAAACAAGTCTTGTGGTTTTTTTTAATTTGTCCTGCCTGTGTTACACACAAGAGGTCAAGAGCACCCAACAGTATTATGATTAAATAACTCTTTTAATAAAATATCTTTTTTCTTTAAGAGAATATGCATTGTTTTAGAATTAAGAGATTAAATTTACTTGACCTTTGAACAAAAAATAATTGTACAGTGAATTGGTTGTCTTGCTTTATCTAGATTATGTCAGCAGATAGCAGTTTATTCAGTATAAATCTTTACAGCAAGACAGCTTATTTAGCTTAGTTGTTTTGTTCGTATACTTTCCATTTCATGCCTATTTAAAAATAGGAAAAATATGACTCTGGAATACTTCACTGTACTGTGTAATTTGTTAACAGTATTTCAAAACATTAGTAGAAGAAACCTGCATTTTGTGGTCATTAGATCCTTAAATAGCCAGATTAGTTAATGCAGTTAGACTGTCAGTACTTCTAGGGGGTAGGTAGCTTATCATGGTGTATACATAGACACAGGGAACTGAGACTTGCGAGACTGAGGCCATAATTGCTGAAATACAAGCTGACCTCTAAAGCCTGTTATTTTAGGCACCAGAGCTTGCCATCAAATAGTACAAAAAGTAGCAAAACAGTGTCGAAACTTGGGGCTAAAATTATGTGTCAGTATCTTACTTTTGGACTATTCTTGTTGAAGTTCAGTATTTTTCAACTCTAGGGGAACCTGCCAAATTCACTTAATATTAATTGCTTCTAAATATTCATTAATTCCTAAACTTAAGATGCCAACAAACCTGTGTCTTGAGTAGTGTATTTCTGTGGTCCACATCTATTTAATTTTTAGGAATCCTTTTGGTCTCTGGTAAATTTTGTAAACTAGCAATGGTTTGATTTCTTCCTTTTTGACAGTATTTGTGGTCTGTTACGTTTTTTCTCCTGAAAGATCAGCATTTTGAGAGAGGCTCTGGAGACATTTCCTATACAATCCCTAATTCTGATTAAAGTTTTCATTTTGAGAATTGCAGGTAATGTTGTTTTTCCCTTAAAAGTGTGGGTAGTGATGTTATGTGGGCTGTAGCAGATGTGTACATACATAGAACTTTTGCTTTGTTTTCTGTGTCCTTTGCTATTAGATTATTCTTTGTTTTGAAACAGGAGATCCTGAGAAGGAACTTAATCCCAAGAAAAAGATTTGGGAGCAAATCCAACCTGATCTTCATACCAATGACCAGTGTGTTGCTACGTACAAAGGAGTTCCATTTGAAGTGAGAGGGAAAGGAGTCTGCAGGGCAGAGACCATGGCAAACAGCGGAATTAAATAAATAAATGGATATTAGAAGCTTTTTCAGATGTTGAAATGGAAAGTAATGCAAGCACAATAAAAAACATGAATATATTACCCCTCTGAAATGCATGGCCAATACCTTTTTTTTGTTTGACTCCTCTTCTAGAGGTACAGAATATGTTATGCATCCAACATTTTCACAGTTCTCTCATTCACCATGCTTACTGTCCTTGAGGTTAAGTGTTGTCAACAGTCATTAACCATTCAGTGCACAAGACTTAGTTGCTAAGGCTTGTTCATGATAGAACTACAGGCAGGCAAGCATATTTTCTGGACAGCTAAAAGGTTTAGGGGATCTATGGAGCAAGAGCATATCAATAAGGAAAAAATTCTGCCACGTTCCTCGTGTGCTAACTGCTCTTCAAGAGGCGTGGGACCAACTAGCAGTTGGTCACTGAAAGCCACAATTGTCTTCATTCTTCTAGTCACCTTTTAATAGTTTTTATCTTCCTCTTTCAAGCAGTTTTCAGATACATTATAAGGCTCTGCAACTTTGTTTTTGGCTGTGTTCTCTCAGTAGTGTGCAGACAATTTTAATGGGAAGATTAAACTATGGCACTTTATGCACTAAGATACAGAAGTGGACATAATTTCATGTCCCACAGTTAAGCTGTTTTAATGTCAATAAGATCAAAGCTGTCACTTTGGTAAAATAGTTCTTTATGTAGTCTATGTAGATATTTCCTTCCAAATGATAGATAGTACTAAGAAAGAATGAATAGGAAATAGATTGCCAGAGCTAGTCAAATACTACAAAAAAAAAAATCCATTTTCAATGCCCAAGCAGGTATAAAATGAATTTATTTTGTGTTTTAATGTATTTTTATGTAATTACACTTTATTCAAAAGATACCTTGGATTTAACAGAAATAGCTTCTTCAGTTTTTACAATTAGAATTATTCTATAATAACATAGTACAAGTAGTCCTGGTTGCTATGGTAATAGCCTCAAATTACTTCTTTTAATTCCTGCTTTTTAATAATCTGAAAATGACTGGTTTAGATCAATTTACAATAAACTTTTTAAGTAACTATTTAGACATACTTCAGATATTTTGGCATATAATATTTATTTAACTGGTTACTGACTAACCACTGAAACAGTAAGTGCTTTTTTTAACCACTGAAATAAAAATAATTAGCCACTCTGAATTTTGCAGGCTTTGAATGTCATCCAGTAAACTGGGAGAGAAAACAAAATGACAGTGATATAAAATTAAAAGGAACAGGCACAAAAGAAGAGACTAAGAGATTTCTTTTTTGAATGAGTTTTGTATGTGCCTGTAAACTGTGTTAATTTTTCATGCATCTGGGAATAAGCAATAGTAATTAATTCTTTTATGTGCCAAATAGCGTTAAGCACATGGGAGCTATTTTATCTGCCTTATAAACTACATCGCCAATAATTAAAAAAGTCAATTTAACTAATCTTGAATCAAGGTAAGGAAATACTTTTATAGTAGGTAAATCTTACCTTTTAATACCTGAAAGCTCTTTACAAACTTTGGAATTCAGAGGAACTTGCGAAAGCTTGAAGAATTGAGCAAAGAGGCTCCCTTACAGATGGAACTCATATGCATTTTTTACTTTTCTTTTTCCCCCTTCCAGATCTGTGTTCTGTATGAACTGCAATATACAATCTGGTGTAGGATAAAAATCTCATTTGTGACTACATACCTACTAGGGACGTGATTTAGAGCACTAGCTTGTTACGATTTTGCGGTTGAAGCTAGGATTCTGGATGCAGTAGCGTGAGGTACTCTATGAAGGGCAAGTAGTTTGGTAATCTAAAGAGATGTTTCCAACTGTGGGTTCACAGGTATTTGGTATGGATGTGGCATTTTCCAGTTGATGGGTTCTAATCTTTTATTTCTATGAAATGTTACCTACCACAGAAAATAGACGAATGAGCACCTGAAAGCTAATTTTATTCCTTGCTTTGTTTAAGTAGAAGTGCTTGATAATTATTTTGTCTTATAAAATTCAAGAGCTTTCTTAAGATAATAGCTCTTTCCTCTTTAATTATGCTCTTCTGGTTGTCTAGGAAAATGTATTTATGCTGTACTGAGCTCAAAAGTGACAACAGGGTACTTGAGGCGCTGTGCAAGTATGCTTCCTCACTGAATCCAGCCTCTTCTGCCTTGTCTGCATGAGTAAGTAGAACTGCAGTGAAATCCCTCCATGTGGGACCCAGAAGTTCCTGTAATGAAAAACAAATCTTAAATAGTTATCTTTTCTTGTTTCTTTTCCCTACTCCCACCTCATATACTTATGCATTAACAGACCAGTTATATGTTCTTTTCCTGGCAGTAATCCAGTTCATGCTATCTGAGTTGCTGAAATTTCTGGGGGTTTTCACCTTCCAAGACATTGACATCCACTTGCAGTGGAAATATGTGGTTGTGCAGTACTAGCAGTTCTGTATTATCTTAGTACAGATGTTAATAGATTAATTTCTCCAGTTAAAAAATATCTATGTAAATAAGGAAAAATTGTTGTTTAGCTATGTCACACATTAAAAAAAAAAGTAAAAAACCAAGTAGTTTACATCAGTAGTTTCCACATATCCATATTTCTTTTACAGCACTCTGAAAGTATTTTTTCAACCACCAAATCACCTTGTGTTGAAAAAATAAATGATGAATTTCTATGTAACGCCAATTGCAATTCCAGCTGTATCCCATAAAACTGAACTGTTCTGAGCAATTCAGGGAAAACACAAATCAAATGAATCAACCTAAGTGATGGGCCAGAGAGTTTGTCTTTTAACTGCTGTGGCTCATCTGATGGAGGGGAATGGAGAAAACAAGCTGCTTTTTTGTCAATGAGTACAGAAGATTTTAATATAAATATGAGATTGGGTAAATGAAATTATAACTTCAGTGAAATCATGCAAACTCCTGTGTGTGACAAGAAGCCTACTTTGGTAATAAAGTCTACTTTGCAGTGATCCTAACTCTGTTATCTAAATACCAAAGTGTATGAAACTCCTTTAAAGGATATCTTCCTACTCCCAAGGTAGTAATTAATCTGTTTTAGACACTAGGGATGAAAATAAAAATTAAACCCCTACAAAGCTTTGGCATAAGCTCTCTAAGGAAGTGTTGGGTTATCAGTTTTGGAGAGAGAGGATAGTGCCTTGATTTGCTGAGTACTCAAAATCAATGCTAATGTTAGTTCTGAAATTAGTATCTGCCCCTCTCAAATCATTAGGCTATGTTACTGAAATTAAAAAATCCAGAGATTTAATTGCCAGCAGTCGTCTTCTGATATGCCATCTTCATTGATATGCCATGCCTAATTTGCAGAGGATTATTGTAAAGTCTCCTGATTGCTAAAGGTAGTCTTCATCCTAATGTCTTCTTGGAATGATGTAGTAAAATGTAACCATTACTGTTCATATTCCCAGCACCCAGGCAGCTGTCCTGTCCCATTTGTTTGTGGCTGATGAAATCGTAGCATCTGGCCTTTTAAGGGGAAAATAACTAAAAAGCCAATCATTATGTAAGTTGAGAGTCAGTTATAATCATGAAACAGAAGTGTTGCTTTATCGTTGTTTTTAAACATGCTTTATTTCCTTTCCAGTAGGGGTCTTAAAGCTCCATTTAAAGAGAAAAGGCACGGTGGCATCTCTTAGGCTTTTAATGCCCACATGGACTTGATCCAAAACCATCTCAAACTAGAAGCATGATGATTTTTCACTGGCTGAGAGTAAAAATATTTTGAGCAAATAGTGTTTTCTCTTAAATACCATGAAGTATAGAGAGATGGAGAACTGTATAATGAAGAAGGGTAACACTGAAAACAAATATATGTAAACTGACAATGAGTAAGAGTGTGTTGAAATTAGAACCAACTGTCAATCTGCCAGAGGAGTGATGAGTAACCTACCAATAGAGAGTAATCAGAACAGGAGAGCAAATGAAACACATTCTGAAAGCTATTTTTCTATCTGTGTATTTATATATTGGTATATTTTTATCTATATATCTATCATATATTTAGGTAATATCAGGTAATAAGAGTTCATGGACCGGGAAGTCCCTTCCAGTTCTAAAGATTTTTTGAAAGCTCATTAGTGTAAGACAGATGCAAAAATGTGCAGACTTTGGCAATAACTGAAAAACCCTTTGTTTCTTCGTACATTGTATAAACTGGCTCATCTGATCAGATAGATAAACTGAGCAATACCTGTTTGCTGGCCTCTTTATTTTTTTTTTTATTCTCGTCCCTAAAGATGCATGGTAATGAGAAAATTCCAACTGAAAGAAAGCCATTCCTTTTCAGTTTCTCTCCCCACATATCTAACCTACTTGCATAAGAAAATTTTCCCCCAGAAGGTTCAAAGTATTTGCATCAAGTCAGTTATGCTAGAAATTTTCCTTAGCCAGAGTAAACTTATGGTAACTTTCCAGTATCTTCTCTTGAACAGATAGAGCAGTAGTGACAGTGCAGGACAGAGCTAAGCATCCTTGTCCCAGGTCAGTCAGATTTTCTGTGTGATTTTGGTCCTATACAGAGCACAGGAGAGTGAGGTAATCTGATTTTTGCTTGCTTTAAATAGCATTTCTCTTCAACAAGCCAGATCTGTCATGATAAAGCATTAACTGTAACTTCTGAGAGAAAAGCTTACTTTGATAGGTAAATTTGGTTCCTAAATTCCTTTGTGCTGAGCCCATGTACAAGGGAGAGCATTTCTTGTCTCTCTCTGCTCAGGTTTAGTGTGATAAATGTAGCTATAGTGTATGGTGGTGGCGTTTTTCAACTGCTGGACTGGGAAGTGTTCCAGTTTTCAGCTGCACTTCTCTAGTTCACTTTTGCAGTCAACTCATCCATAGCTATTGTCACTTGAAGACAAAAGAGTTGCTGTTAGGGCAGAGACTTCTATTTATTTATTTGTTACCTGGATGAACTGAATTGTGTGATCGTTCTCATCCGGACACAGAGGCAAGTCAGCCCTCAGGATCAAGAGAGCTAGATGCAGGCCTTCCTTCCCGAAGTGGTGAGACAGGGCTGAACTCACTGAGTCTCTCACCTGCTCTTTGCTCAGACCACTGTGAGGGTAACTTGGAGTGTCAAGTACTTGAACATGGAGAGCTAGCTCACAGCCATTTCTTCGTATAATCCCCGAAATGCGGCAGCTGCGTCCAAGGCTGCAGCATGTAGTCACAGAGCTCGGGGAGCGATGACTCTCAAAGTCTGAGCTGCCCAGCAGGCTGTTCCCAGCAGCGCTTTTGCCAGTCTGAGGTCTTCCAAGGACAACAAGGTTGATGGTCATCTCACTGCTGTCTGCCATTGTCTATGCTTTTATCCACAAAGGTGCCACTAAGTGACGAACAAATAACATGAGCTGTTTCAGATAACTTAAAAAAAAAAATAATCCAGCAAAGAATTGCAAAATTTGCAATAGACATTCAGTACAGCACATATACCTCTGTCTCATCCAAGGAAGGATCTCTGCTGTCCTTCCCAGTCTGCTGTTTAGAAATAAGAGGACCCCATGGAAGGTGTCACAGGTACAAGAGGTACCTAATAGGCTGTGCTGCTACACTGGCAGAAACTGAAGAGCTGGGAAAGAATCAGATGTGAGAAGAGTCTTAGGAACAAGTAAAGCAGGTAGAGCTAAGGGGAGGCAACAGAGACGGGAAGGAAGGGAGGAGTTGTGAAACAACCATGGAAAACAGCATTGGCGCACAGGGAGAGTAGGTTAGTAAAAGGAGGAAAACTAGGGGAGGAAGTAAGAGAATGGTGACAAATACGTGCTGCTGTTATTAAGTGACCATGTTTTAGGAAGTAAATCTTGTTTTTAGGAGGAAAAAAAGGATACTCGGGGAGAAGTATCTTTTAAAGGAGCACTTTTTCACAGCAGAAAACAGCTTAGAATACATCTTTCATCAGCTACCACTAAAGTTGAAATAGACAGTAATCGAAAGGGTTTTCTGATACAGACAACTATAAGAATGAAAAAAAAAGCTGAAATAGCCAGTGCTGCAGGTTCTAACCCTATATGAAATTGAGACTTTGTAAATGTTTACTGTACAAACTTTTAGACTTATGGCAGTTAGTGGAAAAGAAAAGCATAGACTGGTGGATGGAGAGGGGAGATGGGTAAGTATCATTTCCAGTTACTATAATTGTTCATAAATAAGCCCTCTCATTCTCTTTGTACTTTTCTGTAATAGAGTATCAGAAGGGGGTTTGGTGCATGTTAATAATCTAAGAGGAATACCAGCTGATTAAATAAATTTAGAGGTGTTTCAGGTGGAAAACCACATTGGCAAATAAGTAGCTGATTTTAAGTTATCAGTGATACCTGAACTTCCTGAAAGATTTTTTTTTTTATATATAAAGATACTGTGTTTAGGTACTCGTAGAGAGATCGTGGATAATTTTAGAGTGGGATTTCTGGTGATTAATTTATTTAGATTCCTGCATGTGCAGTTCAAGCTTTCTCCCTTATATTAAATCCATGCCCAAATCAATATTTTGAAATAACTTCAGTACAAAGCCAAACATTCAAGAGCTGTTAACATACTTATTTTGTTACAGGCAACATTGTTTTCAAACAGTCACAGTCAAACTGTAGGTGATTATCTTCCTTACTGAATTAATAGAGAGGTTTTTGTGAATTTTTCAATGATCAATTTTCCTTTTTTTTTTACAGAACACCTTTTAACAAAGACATACTGTGAAATAGTTGTCATCAGTTATTCATCAGTCTAGATGTACGTTGTATTCTTATTCTGTAGCATAACATTATGACATGGTGGCATTTGTGCATTCTTTTTTTTTAAAACATGATCAAGGTTTTGTTCTTTTTTTTCCTGTAAGCAGTCTACACTTAAATACTTTAGATTAATTTCATATCATGTCACTTACCTTATTTTCCCTTAAATTCCCTCTTTCATTCAGACTTCATTCTTAAACCACATGTGCAGTGTAAAAAGAAATTCATATGTGAACTTTGAAACTAGCATCGGCTTCGTACCATGCTGAGACTGTTAATGTACACATTAATCTAGTTAATCTGTTACTGATAGATGATCATTCAGTTGGATATGCTTGGTCAGTAATTGGCACTGTTGAATTTTTCAACTTAGCTGCAGATAGTTTTTGCCCTCACTTTAGTGATTGTGTGAAGTTGATATTTTTGAAAGTTACTTGAGTTCTACCAGCAGTTAAATGTGAGAATGATAATGGAGGTACTGTGATTACTTTGTGTTGCATGTTCTTGAATGTGTGTTCATATATGCATAGGAAAAGCATATGCACTTTCTCATATTATTGCAATGAACTAATAATTGCAATATTTTCAAAGCACAGTGTAAACCATATGCAAATGTAAAGCTGTTTGCCTAACAAAGATGGATTAAAATAATTAAAGAATGGATTAAAATACAGAAATTATTTTTGAATCAGGAAGAAAACTGAAGGCTTGCACCACTGCCAGTCATGTGCATTAGCTGTTGGTTTGATAGCTTGATGCATTTCTCTTGCAGGCATCTTTCTTTGTCATGCTATAGGAGCATTAAAACCAGGGATGAAAAGATTGTCCAGAAGGGACCTACCACTTGCTTTTTAGACAATTTCCCACAAGTGGGACAGTAACTGATTTGAACTCCTATGCCTTAGTGGAAAAATAAATACAAATTTGTGCTTTAATGACCAGGTTCTAGTAATAGAATAAAAGAATGGAGTGAGCTCTGCTTGTCTGTTCACAAGGAAAGGTTTAGATAAGGCACCTCTCTGCCTGTAAATCCCAGGTGGGCAAAGGCACGTGTTTCCTCCAAGGATATTAAGATAAGTGTCATTACAGTGAGAACAAGAATCTGGTACATAGTCTGGCTGTGGGGGGAGGAAAAGAGGAAAGTGCTTTCCAGAGCCCAGTCCTGCTGAGGACATTGTCATCCAAAATGTAGCTCTATGTGGGAGCCTGTGAGTATTGGTTTACCGCAGTAGCAGGGCTGTTCCTGCGTGCCACAGCATTGCAGTGAGACTTCAGTTCTTCTAGAATCCTGTTGTCTCCCGCTGTTGTGCCACAAGCACAGCCAGTGCTTTGGCAGAAGGTAGGAGCTAATGGTGCCTTCACATTCTCCTCGCCTAAATTGACATCATTCATCAGGAATGAGTTCATCATTTGTGTTACTTGGCTGTAGATGGCTATGTAATAATTTTGTTGCTGTATGTTTTTAAGAGTACATAGACAAGTTACTTGCTTTCAGATAGCTCCCTGCTCTTGAGCCTGCCTATTCTGGTGAGAGGTGAGACATTAAATCTTTTCCTGTATTTTGTGTAGCTGAGGCAACTACTGATAGTTTCCACTGAAAAGCCTTGCGGCTCAATGCTGTGCACAGCCTTTGTCTCTCAAGGCATATTTATATATAAAGAGTATAGCAAGGTTCCTTCCTTTGCTGGTGGATACAGACTCAAAAACCAGATTGGGTGTGTGTGTGTGTGTGACTCACTTGCAAAGCAAAAGGGTAGGTCAGTCTCATAAAACCATGGATATTGTGAACATAAGATCCAGATGCTTCCTTTAATTTGCCCGAAAGTCTTGACTTTGGTTAAATTGTCACAGTCTAGCTCTGTGCTTTTCATCAGAGTGTTCCTATGCACAGTAATGCCTCTCGTGACATCTGAGGCAGTATATGTCCTAGCAGTTGCATCCAACTAAGCCAGTAGCCTGCCAAGGAGATAATTTAAACTGTGCATGGGCAAGGATTTAGACTACCAAGAAAGCTAGAATCCCAGAAGCAGGGGAGTGTTGTATGCAAAATACAGCTTGCCCAGCTGGATGCAGAGCAGGGCTTTTTATGCTGGCAAGATGGCTGTAAAATTAAGAGTAGTGTAAATAAGGCACAGCTTAAATGATTTCTAAAACTTGGCTAAGCCAACTGCCCCACCAAAAAAAAAGGCATTTCTTGCCAGTATTATTATGAATGCTCAAGTTGGGACACATCTGGAAGGTCTTAAAACAGCATGGGCAGGGGACTTTAAAATGTTGTCTTCAAGGTCTTACAACAGCACGGGCAGGGGACTCTAAGATGTTGTCTTCCGGG